>APFE030920312.1:264-61664 GCA_000404065.3 Pinus taeda | reverse complement strand
TACAAGGCAACAAACTCATAACCTTCCTCAAGCTCAAAGCAATCCTCACACAACACACCAAATGCCTACAAAGAGCAGCACTAATGCACTAAGAATTCTTCTATCAAAGTCTATATGTTCCAAACTAGCTGCTCATGGGAAATGGAGAAATCCGGTGGCATCCATGCTTGTTTTATGGCCTAGTGATCTGGGATGGATTGTAGTAAAGCCTGTTTCTATTGATGATGTTAAGTTGGTGTATCCTTGGGGAGTCCTGGTTGAGTTTGGTTTTAAGTCCCACACACAGACACACCCTTCTCCATATCAAGGAAGTTTCCATGGTTTTAATGGTCCAAAAACTTAGTAGGAGCAAGGGAATGGTCATGGGAATGTTTGAGAAGCCTTGTGGGAGTCTTGTAGTAAGTATATAAAGTCTGTGTTGTGAGTTTCCATCGATTTTACTCCCTTAAGGTCACCTATGAGGTTGAATCCCATTATAGTGGCTTCTCATCACATATTTATGCCAGTTGGATAGTTACTTGCGTAGATGTGGGATGAGGGGGTTACAGAGTCGTATTGGAGCATGGTTCACCCTTTGGACTAGATGGGCGGTGTGTGTTGGTCATGCATTCATGTTAGTTTCACATGTGTTTATCATCCTTGTGGTTTATATGCTTGTTGAATGTGCATGGTGTCGGTCATGGTTGTAGTGATGTCGCCATGTGAAATAGGATATTGTTGTTGTCATACATGAGGTCATGGTATGTGTAGTTGATATGGTCATGCATTGATGACTGGACCCTATCTATAATGATGGTTATATGCTTATATGCTTATGTATTATATGTATATATGTTATCATGAATATGTTATACATGTATTATGTTGATTGGTTGATCTTGCAGATGGGGTATCCTCCCCGAATTATGATAAGGTACATTCGTTTATTGTTAATTGGTTTAGCTGACATGCTATAACTTGTAGGAAAAATATCAAAGATGAATGGTAGAATGGTAGACTACAGTTCACGAGATTCTCCTTATGGATCAGATAAGCAGCATGGTTTTTGGAATACTTATGACTTAGAAGATACACCGAGAAGCTTGAAGGTAGAAATAAGGAGTTGGAAAGTAGACAATGATAAAATCATACATGCACAAGAGAAACAAGTAGAGGTGAATCTAGTGATACTTCAAATTTTGTCAGAATTGCAACAACAGGGGCCACTTTGGATCATCCATGGGAAGAAGGGTAGAACTAACAGGGCATATGGTAGTAAATCTCATGGTGGGCACAAGTTGTATGGAGATGACACGGTTAGAGATGGTAGATTGTTGGATACTCTAGATAGGAGAGGTGATAGATACATGTATTATTCTAGTTCTAGTTCTTACAGGCACCATGATCATCATCGTTATCACCCTTACAGGAGAAGCGATAGGGGATACTTGTCAGATGATTTTAAGAATGCGAAGCCACCTAGTTTCTATGGAGACTTGAACAAACTGGAAGATACAAAGTCTTGGATACTTGGGATGAAAAAGTTCTTTGAGTTACATGAGTACACAAAAAACATGAAGGAAAAAATTGTTATCTTTAGCCTGAAAGGTAAATCATATATCTGGTGGGAAGGTGTGAAGCGAGTTAGAGACATCAGGACGAAGGATTTGAGTTGGCATGAGTTCAAGAGTCTCTGGAAGAATAAGTACTTGTCAGAAAGGTACCGCGACAGTAAGGCCAAAACATTCTATGAGCCAAAGATGAAATCGAGGACAAATGAGGAGTATATGACCAAGTTCCTAGAACTATTGAGGTATGTGCCATGTATTAAATATGAGAAGTCTAATGATTTTCTAGTGGGTTACCATTACCATTTAAAGATCAGATTGAGTATGATGAGCCTCGCTCACTTGAGGAGATTATTGGGAAATTGAAACATTGCTATGAACAATCAAAGCATAAGGATGAATCTCAACAAGGATGGAAAGGGAAAGATAAGGATAAAAGTAAGTGTAAATGGAAATTGAAAAAGAAAGTCCTCAGAATGGAGAAGAGAAAGAGAATGTGACACATTACAAGAAGTTCAATGTAGCTAGACAGGGACATGGATCACAACAGTAGCATAGAGGTGATGGTACTAGACGACTGGAGTGTTGGACATGTGGTAAGGAACACCTTAAGAGAGACTATAGTGCATAGGAGGAACCAATTATTGGGGATGTTGGACAAAGAATTCCTCATTTTTCTGTAGCAATGGACAACATATATGCATACCATCAGACATCTATCATTAATATGGACAACAAGATTTGTGATCAAGTTGTTTCTATTTTGATTGACCCTAGATCTAGTTATAGTTATGTTAGTCATGACTTGGTGGATAAGTGTGGTTTGAATAAGGAAGTGCATGTAGAATCTTGGTTAGTGCATTTGGATATAGGTACAAAGAAAAGAATTCATCACTGGGTAAGATCTTGTGCATTTGAGTTGAATGGCATGTCTACATTAGTGCACTTGAATGTATTTCCATTGGGATCATATAGTATGATATTAGGTATGGAATGACTATACCTTCATAGGACCAAGGTGGGTTTTTATGACAAATCCACTGAGTGCTTGGATGATAATGGCGAACCAAGGCTCTTACAGGGAAAGAAGAAAGACACATCATTTAGGATGGTGACAGCTATGCAAGCCAAGTGTAGTCATAGGAAAGGGTGTGTGTTATTTGTAGTACATATCTCTAGTGACAAAGGTAAGGAATTTGAGGATGCAAATGTTTTAAGAAAGTACCCATTTCTAGAGAAGTTTCGGGATGTAATTTTGGCAGGTATTTGATAGTTTCCAACTCACAGGGAAGTATACTTTTCTATTGAGTTGATGCCAGGGGTAGTTGTAGCATCAAAAGAACCTTACTAATGAACACACCTAAGTTGGTAGAGTTAAAATTGCAGCTGAAAAAAGATGCTTGAAAAAGGATATATTAGGCCAAGTGATATTTCCTTGGGGTGCAATGGTATTGTTTGTAAAGAAGAAGGATAGTACTCTCAGGTTATGCATTGACAACAAGTAGTTCAACAAAGTTACCATCAATAATAGGTATATGTTGCTGGGGATTGATGGCTTGTTTGATCAGCTCAAGGGAGCAGCAATGTTCTTGAAGGTTGATTTAAGATATCGATATCATCAGGTGTGCATTAAAGGGGAGGAAATTTACAGGACAACTTTCTCGATCAGGTATGGGCATTACGATTTTGTTGTAGTTCCATTCAATTTGACTAATGATCCAGCTACCTTTATGTTTTTAATGAATAGTGTGTTGTGTCCCTATTTGGACAAGTTTGTTATTATGTTCATTAATGACATATTGGTATATTCTAAAAATGAGGAAGATCATGCCGAGCATTTAGCAGCAGTGTTGAGTTTGCTCAGAGAGCATCAGTTGTATGCTAAGCTCAGCAAGTGCCATTTCTTTCAGACTAAGGTGCATTACTTGGGACATGTTGTCTCCAAGGAGGGCATATCAATGGATCCAGAAAAGGTGAGAGCTATCATGGAGTGGGAAACTCCTAGAAATGTAGATGAGGTGATTTCCTTCATGGAATTGGTAGGTTATTACAGGAGGTTCTTCAAGAACTTCTCATAGATTTCTTATCCTATTACATCATTGTAGAGGAAAGGTAAGAAGTTTAAATGGAAAGAGGAGTGTGAGGCCCATTTTGAGCAGCTTAAGCATGTGTTGACACATGCTCCAGTGTTAAAGATCACAGATCCAGACAAAGAATTTGTATTATGTACATATTCTTGCAATATAGGACTTGGTGGATTCCTTATGTAGGAAGGAAAGATAGTGTGTTATGAGTGATGAAAACTGAATGATCAAGAGAAGATCTATCTAACACATGATCTTGACCTAGAAGCGATCATACATGCATTGAAGATGTGGAGGCACTATATTCTCGGCAAGAGGTTTGTATCGATGAGTGATCATAGTGGATTGAGGTATCTATTTGACCATCTGAATCTGAATTTTAAGCAAGCTAGATGGTTGGCCACGATTAGTGAGTTTGATTTTTATATTAAATACATCAAAAAAAAGGAGAATAGGTTCATAAATGCTCTTATCTAGAAGATACATCTAAATCATATAGAAGCTATGAGTTTTATGGGACAAATTTACAAGATAAGATCTTGCATACGGGTAAGTAGGATGTCAAGTGCATGGAGCTTAGGCACAAGTTACAACAGAGTACAGGTACAGGTGTAGGTGTACAATATGTGGACTATTGTCTCATGAAAAATGGATTGATCATATTTATAGATAGGATATATGTGCCAGACAGCAGTGAGATCAATAACTTGATATTGAGAGATTTTCATATGAAACCATATTCAGGTTACCCAGGCTATCAGAATTAAATTGAGTGTAGTGAAGAAGTTTTATTATTGACCAAATCTAAAGAAGGATGTAGCAGAGTTTGTGGTTAGGTGCTTGGATTGGAAACATGTGAAGGCAAAGTGTAAGAATCCAAGTGGACTCCTACAGTCGATTGTGATCCCAGAATGGAAATGGGAGGTCATTTCCATGGACTTTATCACAAGTTTTCCAAGGACATTGAGACAACATGTTTCCATCATGGTTTTGGTGGACAACTTTATGAAGGTTGTGCACTTCATTCCAGTGAAGTCTACATTCTCAGTTAGCGATATAGCACAAGTATTCATTAGAGATGTGGTTAGGTTGCACAATGTTCCAAAGAATATTGTATCAAATAGGGATGATAAGTTCACTTCCAATTTTTGGAAGGAGTTGTTCCTAGAATTAGGGATAGAGTTGGCCTTCAGTACAACTTATCATCCATAGACTGACGGACATAGAGAAAGGGTCAACACAATATTGTAGGACATGTTGAGGATGTATGTGATGAATCATCAGGGGAAGTGGGAAGAGTATTTTCCACTGGTAAAGTTTTTTTACAACAATGGGTGTCAGGAATCCTTGAGGATGATTCTGTTTGAGGCATTGTATGGGTGAAGTTGAAATACTACCATCAGTTGGACTAATCTAATGAATAGAGTGTTGATTGGGTTAGACAGGATGGCATACATGGAGCAGGAAATGCAAGTAATCGAGAAGAATCTAAAGGCATCACATGGTAGGTAGAAGATCTATGCAAATCGGAATAGGGTGTTCAAGGAGTTTCAGGTTGAGGAACATGTGTACTTATGCATCAAACCGAAGAAGAGCTCATTGTAGATTGGATCATGTGCCAATCTAGAACCACATTTTTATGGGCCTTTTCATATTCTTAAGAGGATAAAGCTAGTAGCCTATTGACTTGTATTGCCTCTGACAATGAAATTCCATTATGTTTTTCATGTGTCATTGCTTAAGAAGTATGTTAAAGATGTTGATCATGCGATTGACTGGTTTTTATTACGAGTGGAGCCAGAAGGAGAATTCCAACTAGAACTCTAGTGTATATTGCAGAGAAAGATGCTCACACTCCGGAACCGAGCAATTGAGTAGGTTAAAGTGAAGTGGAAGCCATTTGGGCCCGATGAAGCTACGTGGGAGATGGCAGATCAGATGCAGGCTATGTATCCTTCATTTTTTTCCGATTGAAGTAAAGAAGTTTTGGTATGACATTTGGTATATATTTTGGCATATGTTTGTGTTATTTTTTGATATATGTACATATGAGTGAGGGGAGTCTCTGAAAGAAAGAACAAATGGCCCAGTGATCCCTGAAATGGACTGTGGATTATGGTAAAGCCACTGGCCTAGTGACCTCTGAACCAAACTGTGGGTTGTGGTAAAGATAGGTATTGTGTGCCTCAGTGGGCCAAGGAATCCTCAACCGATTAATGGCGGGATATATGATAAATCCTAAATGTGTTTTCCCTTAATTATGCCTAGGAACGCTTGTCGGTGAATGGTGAGATATATGATAAATCCTAGAGGGTGGAGTCTCAGTTAGGGCCTAGTGATCCGGCGTGGATTGTGGTAAATCCTAGAGACTAGGAGATAGGGAAATTCCTCATGGTGTAAGTGGAGAAATTTTGTGGCATCCATGCTTTTTTTATGGCCTAGTGATCCGGGATGGATTGTAGTAAAGCTTGGTTCTATTGATAAGGGTGAGGCGGTGTAGCCTCGAGAAGCCCTAGTTGAGCTCGCTTTTCAATCCCAAATTCATGCTTGGAATATTGCACGGGGGTGATTCGTTGAAAGAAATATTTGGTTCAGCCCATCTATGGTTGGGTGGTTCATGGAAGTACCCAACCTAGTTAGACTTTGCATCATTAATATAAGGTTATTTCTCCTTGTTATTTCATGAGTATTATAATGGTTTATATGTGGATTATATGGTTGTTTTTTCCTTGTTATTTTTATTGTTATTATGTTGGTTATGAACATGTATTATGATAGTGGCTATGTATGGCTCTCATCATGTTTTTACATGTAAATGAATGAACAATGTATCTATGGCCTAATAGATGAAATTGCAGCTAATGTGTTGAGGCATAAATGCTTCTTAGTGATTCTCAGATAATTATGAGACCTGTATGCTCAGTTATGTTGTCAAGACCTGTAGCTTTCATGTTTGTGATATATTTGACGAAATGTTTGTCATGGCTAGTAGGGGTCTAGTCTAGTCCTTGTTGAAGTTTTTGAAAATGTATCTTTGTTCTATTATGAAATATCATTTCTGCCTGTCATTAAGTTCTAAGCAGTGACCTAGGCTCTAGGCCTGAAAAAGTGGCAAAAATAACAAAGTTGCAGGCACAGGACTAAGGAGAAAAATCCCCAGATGCACCCATGCCTTGCTCTAAAAAATCAGTGGGACCTAAGGACTGATCATGGGGTGACTAGGAAGGCTTCTAGGATTCCTATAGTAGGTACAAAAGGAGTGTGTTGTGGGTTTCTATTAATTCCACTCTGTTAAGGCCACCTAGGACGTTGAATCCCATTATAGTGGCCTAGTGTCGCATGTTTACCTTGGTTGGCCAGTTACTTGGGTAGATGTGGGATGAGGTTGTTACAAAGTGGTATCAGAGCATGGTTCACCCCTTGGGCTAGATGGGTAGTGTGTGTTGGTCATGAATTCATGTTGGTTGAATATGTGTTAATCATCCTTGTGGTCTCTATGCTTGTTGCATATACATCGTGCCGGTCATGGTTGTAGTGATGCCACCATGTGAAAGAGGATGTTTTTGTTTTGAAGTGTGTCATCATGAGTGTATGATTGGTCATACATTGTTATGTGTGTCAGTGCTTACATGTCATCAAATGTGCATTGATATGGTTGTTGTTCTCATGCATGAGGTCATGGTATGTGTAAATGATATGGTCATGCATTGATGATTGGAATATAGCTAGAATGATGATTATATGCTTATATGCTTATGTATTATATGTATATATGTTGTCACGATTATGTGATACATGTATTACACTGATTGGTTGAACTTGCAGATGAGGTATCCTCCCCGAATTATGCTAAGGTACGTTGGTTTATTATGAATTGGTTTAGCCGGCATGATATACCTTTCAGAAAGAATATCAAAGATGAATATAAAAATGGTATACTACAATTCACGTGATTCTCCTTATGGGTCAAATGAGATACATGGTGTTGGGAATACTTTTGACTTACCAGATACACTGAGAAGCTTGAAGGTAGAAATAAGGAGCTACAAACCAGACAATGATAGAATCATACAGGCATAGAAGAAATAAGCAGATGTGAATGCAATGATACTTTATAGTTTTTTTCAGAATTGCAGTGAAAAGGACCACTTCGGATCAGCCATGGGTAGGAGGACAAAACTAATGGGGAAGATTGCAATAGATCTCATGGTGGTCACAGGTTGGATGGAGATGACATGGTTAGAGATGGAATATTATTGGATACTCCAAATAGGAGAGGTGATGGACACAAGTATTATTATCTTTTTGGTTCTAATAGGCATGGTAATCATCATTAATATCACCCTTATAGGAGGAGTGATCTAAAATGAGGGTTTAACATCTTGTCATACTTACAAGAACCTCCCACTCCAAAGCTTAACAAAAATATGATCTAGCTTAGGTTAAAAAATGCAGAATTAAGTACTTGAAATAGGTGTATGTCTTTATTTTAACTAGTTAAGTGCTTAATTTTTTATGTTGATATTAAAGATAAATAACATTAAATGGAGCAATATAATCTACGATTTCACCCTGATATCATGGGCTACATCTCCTTAAGCTCTAGTCGACTTGACTTGGCTCTTTGGGATTATGGTAAAACTTCTATTACAAGTTCCACACTCAACTCCAAAGGTTTCTGAACTGAACCAATGGGCTTAGAATACCATCTTTATCCCTGGTTGTCCTCACTCTGCAAATAGATCGGAGCTTCCTTGGACTTGATTCTTTCAATCAGTGCATTGAGCTGACTTGAGCTTCTGGATGACACTAACTCCCTCAAAATTCTTCAACTATCTCTAGAACTTCTGCTTTTGTCTTCAGAACATATCAGACACCAACACAAACTTGACCATTTGATCATTTTCTACCTGGAAACTTCCCTATAGTTTCTTGGCCCTTAGAATTCTTAAAATGCCTCTAAAAATCCCTACAATGGATTCAGAAGGTCCTTTACAGTCGGAATTGACTATTGGATCACTGAGAATGAGCTCTAGTAGCTCCTGCAACTGCCTCCAACCTCTGGTGGCTCTGAACTCCAGAATAAATCTTCTTGTATGGAATTCTCCATGAAGATTACTTTTTCAACTTCTATGGACTATTCCATTAGCTTTAGTAGACTCTATTTAGCCTAGCAAACCTCTTGGTCCACTCTCTCTGAGTTTCTCTAACTCTCAGGCTCTGCTTCTGTCTCTCTGGACTCTCTGCAAAACTCCCTCTCGAATCCTCTGTAAAACTACTCTGTGTGTGCTTTTATGTGGTATCTCCACCAATATTAGCAACCACACCTGACTTCAACTAAACTTAGCACTTCCGCTAAACTTTAGCCACTCCACCAGGCTGATCATCAAAGGTAGCCATTAACATTAACGCAACTGTTGGGTGCACATATGTGTGACATAACCCCGGTGGTTAGGGACAATCCTCCATAGAGCTTTTGCGATTGGATTAACTCTCAACCATCGATCTATCCCATCCATCCAACGGTTGTCACGTCGTACACTTGACAACTTGCCCATACATTCTCCACCGTTGATGTGACTCCGCTCAATCCAACGAACATCGCTCAATCTCGCACAGATTTCATCCACGAACGATATTTGACCGAGGGCTCGCGAGAAAAGCAGTTTTTCTCTACTACGTGTCACCTGCTAAATGGAATTGCATGCTTTGGGTTGAATATTGCTTTCATCTTTTCGCCCACGCGATATACCATTTACCACTTGGTCGATACTGCCCATGTGCTTTATTTTGATTTTAATGAAAAAAAGCGATTTATAAAGGTTTTAACGCTTAACAAAGGTTTTAGCACTTAAGGCCAAATTTAACCCTTTAACCTTTTAACCTTTGTTCTTAACCTTTTTACCTTTAACATTATTCTTGACTGCAGTTAAGGTCCTAGATCATTTTCTGATCACTCCTCCCCATGGAGAATCTTTTGGACCCCAAAAGACTGATATATTGATCTGAACAGTAGATGAGAGTACAATACCCTCTTCTTTTAGCCTCCATACACTTGCCTTGCATAGATAGTGCCTCTATACCAAAACTTAGTTCCTTCCTGGATGCACTTGTCCTCCTATTAAGAATGGTTTTCCTTTAGAATTCATGCAAAACTTGTGTTGAGAAGGTTACAGAAGGTTGTTGAGCATCTCTTCCTTGATCATTGATCCAAGGTGGCTCAAACAAATGTAAGATTACATCTTCTTAACATAAATTTACATTTGTTCCAATTATAGTATGTTTTTCTGATATATTGTCAAAAACAACAAAAATTCTTGTTTCATCAAAAGAAACAAATTTCACATCCTGTGAATCACCATCATGTCTTTACATCTGGTATACAAATTATTGACTAAATAACAAGCCAATAAAAACATGCCTTTACAAACAATTGACCCTTCAATTCAAGCATGTACAAAAACAATTTATGGATTCTTTTTCAAAGATGAAACATTTCATCATTATCTCCCTCTGACAATATTGGAGACCCAGTCAACTTTTTCCAAGTCAATATTACATTACATGCATGTTTAAAAACAAAGCAATCAACCCTTCAAGTCAATTACACATACATGTTCAAATACAAGGAAATCATCATCATCCCTATGTTCATAGAGACTATTCTCATGTATGTACTCCACCCTTCAACTTTCTCTTAAGCACACTGTACTTACAAAGCTTAAATGAATATAAGTTTTGCTGTAATAAAGTGAGCCTACATACTCAAATTTTCCTTTCACCTTATTGGTAAAACCCTGCAACCTGCATCTTATTAGCAAATAAATGCATCAAATCAAAAGACATGCAACCTTAATTGGATAAGAACTCTAACCATTTCTTACCAATCCATTTCAAAGGTGCCTCCTTTGTCTACACATTAACATCAACATGTGAATCATCCTGCAACACATCGATTATGGAAACTTCCTTTCCATTCTTGCCATTCTCTCTTTCCACCTTCATCAGATTTTGTGGAAGCTTGTTGGATTCAAAGTCCAACACTTTTCAGCAATATGTCCTTGCTTATGGCAGTAAGTGCAATGCATGTGCATCTTCTTGACAGCATGATTTTCCTTGTCCAATGGACCTTTGGATTCATGTCTCCTTTCCTTCAATAGTTTCCTCTATGTGGCCATTCTCTTCCAACAACGAGAAACACTATTGTTATCCAAACCACAAAAGGAACATGCAATTCTCTTCTAGTGCTTATGTGGAAATTTACCATGCTTTACATAATCAAAAGGAATATGATTAAAATCAGATTTATACCTTTCTATTTCACCTTTTTTACCTTCATGAGGAGGTGAATCAAATGAAGAAGTGGATTCCTTTGGAACACCATCAATCTCTTCAATGCTTTTAGAGCTTTTACAACTCTCTGGTTCAAGTGCATGCCTATGAACACCTTCTTCCTGCAAAGTATGTTTCAAACTATTGCATTTCCCAAGAATACAATCTTTACACTCTTGAGGTAGAAGACCTGACATGAAACTCCTTCTAAGAACTGTTTTATTTGCCTTCATGGTTGCTTTGGAACTTTCTCCATAAGCTTGTCCATAGCCAAGACCCAAATAATTAGGCCTTTCCTTAATGATTATCCGATAAACAATGCCATGTGCATGTTTGCCCAATCCTTTTCCTTCATAGCCCATCTTCGACATCAACTTGGACCCTATGCCTCTTGTATGTTTTTCAAAAGAACCAACATAAACATTCTTAGAGGAAATTGAAGAAAAACTAGAATTGTTTACCTCTTCTTCAATCTGATACTTGACTATGGCTTCTTTTGAAAAAAGGAGTTGTGTCTCCAACTCATGCATCCTTTCTAGGTTCATATTTGCAATATGAAGTTGGCTTTCCAATTCCCGCAATTTGTCAGAAAGAAACTACTTCTCTTCCTTCATGGAATTCAACTGCTCTTAATGTTTGGTGCTCTTCCTTTCATCCTCATACATTTCTCTCACCATATTAATCATGATGAACAAGTCTTGCTTCTTATCTTCATCAAAGAATCTTGTGAAGGTGAAATATTTTGAGAACTCACTTGAAGGAGTTGTCATTATCAAAATGAACAAAAGAACTTCAACGAAATTCACAAAGAGCTTATTCAAGCAATCTTTAGAAATCAAACCTATTATGCTTCACGGATTGTCTTGAGGTCCTTGGGGTAAGGAGAATATCTTCAACCCTTCTTCCTTCTTGTCCTCTCCTGGACTTAGCTATCAGTAGCTTTCCCTTCACCTTTTGCAAACTCAAACAATAGTTAATTTACAAACAATCAAACAGTCAAATCCTTTTTACTATTTAAACACCTTTCAACTCAAACAAGCAATCTATTTCCCTCTCAATCAAGCAACTATGCTCTGTCAATCAATCAACTAGCTCTGATACCACCTGATCTAAAATGAGGGTTTAACATCTTGTCATACTTACAAGAACCTCCCACCCCAAAGCTTAACAAAAATATGATATACTTAGGTTGACAAATGTGGAATTAAGTACTTGAAATAGGTGTATGTCTTTATTTTAACTGGTTAAGTGCTTATTTGTTTATGTTGATATTAAAGACAAATAACAATAAATGCAGCAAATAGACAATCACACATAACAACAATATAATCTAAGAGTTCACCTTGATATCATGGGCTACATCTCCTTGAGCTCTAGTCAACTTGACTTTTCTCTTTGGGATTATGGTAAAACTTCTTTTACAAGTTCCACACTCAACTCCAAAGGTTTATGAACTAAATCAATGGGCTTAGAACACCATCTTTATCCCTGGTTGTCCTCACTCTGCAAACAAATTTGAGCTTCCTTGGACTTGATTCTTTCAATCAATGCACTGAGTTGACTTGAGCTTCTGGATGGCACTAACTCCCTCAGAATTCTTCAACTGTCTCTGGAACTTCTACTTCTGTCTTCAGAACATATCAAACACCAACACAAACTTGATCATTTGATCATTTGCTGCCTAAAATCTTCCATGTAGCTTCTTGGCCCTTAGAAGTCTTTAGATGCTTCTGAAAATCCCTGCAATGGATTGAGAAGGTCCTTTACAATCAAAATTGACTATTGGATCATTGAGAATGAACTCTGGTAGCTCCTGCAACTGCCTCCACCCTCTAGTGGCTCTGAACTCTAGAATCAATCTTCTTGGATGGAATTCTCCATGAATATGACTTCTTCAGCTTCTATGGACTATTTCATCAGCTTTAGAAGGCTCTATTTAACCTAGTGAACCTCTTGGTCCACTCCCTCTGAGTTTCTCTAACTCTTGGGCTCTACTTTTATCTCTTTGGATTCTCTGCAAAAATCCCTCTAGAATCCTCTATAAAACTACTCTATGTGTGCTTTTATGGGGTATCTCCACCAATATTAGCAACCACACCTGACTTCAACTAAACTTAGCACCTCCGCTAAACTTTAGCCACTTTGCCAAGCTGACCGTCAAAGGTAGTCGTTAACATTACCACAACTGTTGGGCGCACATATGTGCGATATAACCCTAGCAGTTAGGGACAATCCTCCATAGAGCTTTTGCGATCAGGTTAACTCTCAGCCATCGATCTATCCCATCCATCAAATGGTTGTCATGTCATCCGCTGGCCAACTTGCCCGGACATTCTCCGTCATTGATGTGACCCCACTCAATCCAACAGGCATCGCTCAATCTGCGTAAATTTCATGCACGAACGATATCTGACCGAGGGTGCGTGAGAAAAGAAGTTTTGCTCTACTACATGTCACGTGCTGAATGGAATCACATGCTTTGGTTTGAATACTGCTTCCAGCCTTTCACCCACGTGATATACCATTTATTGCTTGGTCGATAATGCCCACGTGCTTTATTCAGATTTGAATGACAAAAGTGCTTTATAAAGGTTTTAGTGCTTAACAAAGGTTTTAGCACTTAAGGCCAAATTTAACCCTTTAACATTTAACCTTTGTTCTTAACCCTTTTACCTTTAACCTTTTTCTTCACTGCAGTTAAAGTCCTGGATCATTTTCTGATCAAGGAGCAATAGGGGATACTTTCCAGATGATTTTATGAAAGAGAAGCCACCTACTTTTGATGGAGACTTGAAGAAACCTGAAGATGCAGAAGCTTAGATACTTGGGATGAAAAAGTTCTTTGAGTTACACGAGTACACGAAAAACATGAAATATAGAATTGTTATCTTTATCTTTAAAGGTAAAGTAAGTATTTGGTGGGAATATTTGAAGCGAGTCAGAGACGTCAGGATGAAGGATTTGAGTTGGCATGAATTCAAGAGGCTTTTCAGGAAGAAGTACTTGTCAGAAAGGTACTACGACAGCAAGGCCAAATAATTCTATGAGCTAAAGATGGGATCAATGGCATATGAGGAGTATACGACCAAGTTCCTGGAACTATCGAAGTATGTATCGTATCTTAAAGACGAGAAGGCTAAAGTTCAATGATTTGTAAGTGGATTTTCATTAGCATTTAAAAGTCGGATTGAGTATATTGAGCCTCAGTCACTTGAGGATGGAAAGGGAAGGATAAGGATAAAGTTAAGGGTAAATGGAAATTGAAAAGAGAAAGACCTCAAAATGCATAAGAGAAAGAGAATGTGACACCTTACAAGAAGTTCAATGTAGTTATACATGGAAATGGATCATAGTAGCAGCATAGAGGTGATGGTACTGGATGGTTGGAGTGTTGGACATGTGGTAAGGAACCTCTTAGAGATATTTTCCATAGAATCAAGGTGGTAGGCCTTAGATCTATAGTGCCCAGGAGGCATAAATAGGGAAGTTGGACAGAGAATTCCTTGTATCTATTTAGTGATGGACAACAGATATGAAGACCATCAGGCATCCATCACTGAGATGGATGGTAAGCTTTGTGATCAAGTTGTTTCTATTTTGATTGACCCTAGATCTAGTTATAATTATGTTATTCCTAACTTGGTGGATAATTGTGGTTTGAATAAAGAAGTGTATGGAAAATCTTGGTTAGTGCAGTTGTCTACAGGTACTGAGAAAAGTGTTTGTCATTGGGTAAGAGCTTGTGCATTTGAGTTGAATGTCATGTCTACATCAGTGCACTTGAACGTATTAAGATTATGATCATATGGTATGATATTGGGTATGTATTGGCTATACCTTCACATTACCAAGGTTGATTGTTATGAAAAATACATTGATTTCTTGGATTACAATTGGGAACCAAGAGTCTTAGAGGGAAATAATAAAGCCACATCAGTTAGGATGGTGACATCTATGTAGACCAAGCGTAGTCGTAGGAAAGGGTGTGCGTTATTTTCAATACATATCTCTAGTGACAAAGGTAAGGAAGTTGAGGATGCAAAAGTTTTGAGCAGGTACCTAGTTCTATATAACTTTCATGATGTATTTCCTACAGATATTTCATTGTTTCCACCTCACAAGGAAGTAGAATTTTCTAATGAGTGGGTGCCAGGGGAAGCTCCAGCATCAAAAGCACCTTATAGGATGAACACACCTGATCTAGTAGAGTTAAATTTGCATATGAAATAGATGATTGACAAACAATACATTAGGCCAAGTGTATTTCATTGGGGTGCACCAATATTTTTTGTGAAGAACAAGGATGGTACTCTCAAGCTATGCATTGACTACAGGAAGTTGAAAAAAGTGACCATAAAGAACAGGTATTTGTTACTGAGGATTGATTACTTGTTTGATCAACTGAAGGGAGCAGCAGTGCTCTCAAATATTGATCTGAGATCCGAATATCATCAGGTACATATTAAAGAGGAGGACATTTACAAGACAACTTTCTGAACAAGGTATGGGAAATATGTGTTTGTTGTATTTCCATTCGGTTTGACTGATGCTTCTATCCTTTATGTGTTTGATGAATAGTGTGTTGTGTCCCTATTTGGACAAGTTTTTTATTGTGTTCATTGATGACATATTGGTATATTCTATAAAAGAGGAAGAGCACGTCGAGCATTTGGCAGCGGTGTTGAGGTTCTTGAAAGAGAATTAGTTGTATGCTAAGCTCAGCAAGTGTAGTTTCTTTGAGAGTGAGGTACATTACTTGGGACATGTTGTCTCCAAGGAGGGCCTAGAAGCGGATCCAGAAAAGGTAAGAGATATCATGGAATGGACAGCTCCTAGAAATGTAGATAAGGTGAGATCCTTCATGAGATTTATAGGTTTTTATAGGAGGTTCATTAGGAACTTCTCACAAATTTCTTATCATATTACATCATTGTTGAGGAAATGTAAGAATTTTGAATGGGCAGAGGAGTGTGAGGCCATTTTTTAGAATCTTAAGCAGTTGTTGGCACATGCTCCATTGTTAAGATGGCAGATCTAGAAAAATAATTTGTAATATGTACAGATGCTTGAAAGAGAGACTTGGTGGAGTACTTATGAAAGAAGGACATGTAGTGTGCTATGAGTCATGAAAACTAAATGAGCACGAGTAGAACTATCTGACACATGATATTGATCTAGTAGCAATCATAGACTCATTAAAGATATGGAGGCACTATCTTCTTGGAAGGATGTTTGTATACATGAGTGATCACAATGGATTGAGGTATCTATTTGACCAGCTAAAATTGAATGCCAAGAAAGATAGACGGTAAGCCATGATGAGTGAGTTTGATTTTGTGATTAGATACATCAAAGGAAAGGATAATATGGTCGTAGATTCTCTTAGGAGATTGATACAAGTAAATCATATAGCAACTATGAGTTCCTATAGGACATATTTATAGGATAAGATCTTCTAGGTAAGTCAGTAGGATGTCATGTACATGGAGCTTAGGCACAATTTATAGCAGAGTACAGGTACACGTTCATGTGTACAATATGTGGATTATTGTCTCATAGTATATGGATTGATCATATTTAGAGATGGGATATATGTGCCAGACAACATTGAGCTACAGAAGGTGATCTTGAGGGAGTTTCATGTGAAACCATATTCATGTCACCTAGGCCATCAAAATAAATTAACCGCAATGAAGAAGTTTTATTATTGGTGAAATTTGAAGAAGGATGTAGCAGAGTTTGTGGCTAGGTGCTTGGATTGTCAGTAAGTGAAGGAAGAGTGTAAGCATCTAGGTGGAATATTACAACCGATTATGATTCCAGAATGGAAATGGGAGGTCATTTCAATGGAATTTATCACAAGTTTTCCAAGGACAAGTAGACAACATGATTCCATCATGGTTGTGGTAGACAAGTTGACGAAGGTTGCGCAATTCATTCCAGTGAAGTCTACATTATTAGCTAACGATGTAGCATAAGTATTCATTAGATATGTGGTTACGTTGCACGGTGTTCACAAGAATATTGTATCAGACATGAATGCTAAGTTCACTTCCAATTTTTGGAAGGATTTGTTTGTAGGATTAGGGACATAGTTGGCCTTCAGTACAACTTAACATTCACAGACTAACGGGCAAACAGAGAGGGCCAACATAATATTAGAGGACATGTTGAGGATGTATGTGATGCTTCAACAATAGAAGTGAGAAGAGTACCTTCCACTAGTAGAGTTTAATTACAACAAAGGGTATCAGGAATCCTTGAGGATGAGTCCATTTGAGGCATTGTATGGGAAAACTTGCAATACTCCCACTAGTTGGAGTGATTTGGTGAACACATTGTTGATTGGAACAGACATGTTGGAATACATGGAGCAGGAAATGTAGGTAATCAAGAAGAATCTAATGGTGGTACAGGATAGGAAGAAGAGATATGCATATCATAACATGGTGTTCAAGGAGTTTCAGGTTGAGGAACAGGTGTAATTATGCATCAAGCTAAAGAAGATCTCATTGCAGATTGGATCATGTGCCAAGCTAGTGCCATGGTTTTGTGGACCTTTTGAGATTATTGAGAGGATCGAACTAGTAGCCTATTGACTTGCATTGCCTCCAATAGTGAAATTCCATGACGTTATCCATGTGTCATTTCTTAAGAAGTATGTTAAATATGTTAATCATGTGATTGACTAGTTTGTATTGCAGGAGAAACCACAATGTATATTACAGAGAAAGATTCTCATGCTCCAAACCTGAGCAATCGATCAAGTTAAAGTGAAGTGGAAGAACTTTGGGCCCGATGAAGCTACATGAGAGATGGTGGATCAGATGCAGGCTATGTATCCTTCATTGTTTGTCAGTTGAGGCAAAGCAGTTTTGGTATGAAGTTTGGTATATATTTTGGCATATGTTTGAGTGATGTTTTGATATATGTCCATATGTATGTGGACGTAAATATCACCATGAGCTAATTCATAAAGCTCCAATAAGCGATGTGGGTGCCATATTATTATGATGTTATGTTTTCTTGTTGGTTTCCTTCTCAACCGGGTGATCATTGTAAATACTGCAACGAGCTAAGTTATAAATCTCCATGGGAAGTATGTTTTCTTTTCAGCAAGTTTTTCTTAGGTATAGGTGTGGTTGAACAGTAAGGACGATGTCCCTGAAAGGGGAGGGTTATGTAACAACCCTGGTGAAAATTCCATGTAATAAAAGTTAATAAAGGAAAAAGTAATAACCATGGTTGATGGGACACTTATTCAAAGTTGAATGTTGGGAAAGACACCCTAGTGTGGGTGTTCATTGGTTTATTATGGAGAAGGAAACTGGAAAAGGTAATGGAAAAATATTTGGAAAGGAAAAATGGAAAATGAAGAAAATAGAGGCCTCATTAAAAAAAGTTTTATGAGGATCAATTGGTACCTTTTTTCATTTTTTTGTAGCTCTCTCATTATTCTCTCTCTCTCTATCTCACTCTTGGACGCTTAGATTTTTCTTGGATCACTTTGGCATTGAATCAAGAAAGGAAAAGAAGGCTAGAGGAAGGAAGGAGCAAGCAAGGAAGAGTAGGATCAAGAAACTACAACAAGATTATTTGCAAGTATCAATTTGTATGTGTGATTTCCTTGCTATATTTGGAATGCATAGTATTGCATGTGGTTCTTTGTTGTCATGGCATGGTTTTTCCAAGGTATGACACTATTTTTAACCTAGCCTTTCCATTTATGGATAGAGATGGTGTGATGGGGTTCTCGGGTTTTGGTGGAGCTAGATTGTCGAATGGATTTGAAGCTGAGTGAGGTGGATCTTAAAAATAAAGAACACATGGCCTAGTGATATCTGAACTAGATTGTGGATTACGGTAAAGCCACTACCCTAGTGACCCTTCATCTAGACTATGGGTTGTAGTAAAGCCAAATATTATGTGCATCAGTGGGCCTAGGAATCCTTCAACAGTTAATTGTAGGATATATGATAAATACTAGAGGTGGTTACCCTTGATTAGGCCTAGGAATCATTGCCAATGAATGGCGGGATATACAGTAAAGCTTAGAGGGTGGAGTCTTGGTTAGGGCCTAGTGATTTGGTGTGGAATGTGGTAAAGCCTAGAGACTAGGAGATAGGGAAATTCTTCATGGTGTAACTGGATAAATCTGGTAGCATCCATGCTTGCTTTATGGCCTAGTGATATGACATGGATTGCATTAAAGCTTTGTTATATTTATGAGGGTGAGGTGGTGTAGCCTTAGGAATCCCTCGTTGAGTTTGGTTTTAAGTCCCACATTGATGCATGGATAATGGCATGGGAGTGATTGGATGAAAGAAATATTTAATTAAGACAATATATGGTTTAGTGGTTTGTGGAAGTCGCAAACCTAGTTGGCCTTTGCATCATTAATATGAGGTTATTTCTCCATTTATTTCATGAGTATTATACTGGTTTATATGTGGATTATATGGATGTCTTTTCCTTGGTATTTTTGTTGTTATTATGCTGGTTAAGAACATGTATTATGAAAGTGGTTATGTATGGATTTCATCATGTTTTTACTTGTAAATGAGTTAACAATGTATCTATGGCTTAATAGATGAAATTGTGGTTGATGTGTCAAGGCATAAATTCTTATTAACGATTCTAAAGCCATAAAGTGTCTTTTTGTAGGGTACTATTCAAAATTTAAATCTTATAACATGTTTGATCCCACTAAATATTTGCAAGTAGATATGTAATTTTACATGAGAAGGTAGATGAAGGCAATAAGTAAAACAACTATGAAAGGTGGCACATATTTCCTGAAGTTGAAGAAAATAAAGAAGAAGAAAAAGATAGTGAGCAAAAAAATCTTGAGGAAGAATCCAGTAATATGGACACCACCAGTAGTTAGAGCTCACCTAGAGATGAAGAATGATATTTATAGAACAAAGATGAAGGTTGTGGATTATCAAGGACATCCACAAGCCAAATTCGACTACCTGGAAAGTATAAGGACTATACCTTTATGAGTAGTGTTTTAAATCTCATAGAACCCATGAATGTTAATGAAGCTAATGAACATGAAGTGTGGAGAAAAGAAATGAAGGAAGAATATGACACAATAATGAAAAATAAAACCTGGGAATTAACTAAAATACCTAAAGGTAAAGATCCCATAGGATGTAAATGGTTCAAAAAATTAAGTTTAAAGAAGATGGTAGTATATATAAATATAAAGCCAGATTGGTGGCAAAAGGGTACTCACAAAAAAAAAGGCATTGACTATGCAGAAACATTTCCACCTGTAGCAAAATTAAACAGTATTAGATTGTTAATTGCATTGAATACAAAGTACCATTGGAATCTTCATCAATTAGATGTAAAATACTATTTTTTGAAAGGTGATTTAAAGGAAGAGGTGTATTTGACATAACCTTAAGGGTTTGTGAAAAAGGGCAAGACCATTTAGTTTGAAAATTAAAGAAACCTTTGTATGGGCTGAAGTAGACATCCAGGTCATGGTATGAGAAGATAGATTCCTTCTTTCTTCAAAAAGGTTCTATGACGAGTCAAAGTGATCCAAATTTGTATACCAAATTTGATTCAAAGGGGAAATTTGTACTGATTTCTTTGTATGTTGATGATTTAATTATTATAAGAAATTTAGTTAAACTAATTTATAGAATTAAGGTACAGATGTCACAAGTGTTTGAGATGAAAGATCTTGGAGACTTACATTACTATTGTTGGCTTATATGGGCCTGACTCAGGTTCAAAGGTGATTTATCCAAGAAAATCCTTTTACTACTGGCCCTTTCAGCAATAGCCCACGAAGCGCGGACTAAGGTCTCACCCGAAGTAGTATGGGAGGGTGATAGAACCAGGTTTCCGCACCCTGGGGATGTTTGATATGTTGGGAAATGTACGCGGTCCAACCTTCGTGCTCACTATGCTACGCGCACTAGTGGGCACCTCGTGGCCTGCAATGTTGTCTTTGTACAGCCCTACTCAGGGCGCGACCCATATAATACCCAAACATCCTACTACTTACCCAATTACTTACCTTGTGTGTGTAGGATTTGTGATTATTACAGCATATTCAGTAATTATATCAGAGCGTGTGATACATAAACAAATACAAACATAAAGAATATAATGCACAACAAATACATAGAATTAGGAATCAACTTCTCTTTTATTAATCTTCAATCTTGCTTACAAACTTGACACCGCCCTGCACACTCAGCTGCATGGGTCCAAGCACTCAGCTACGAACTCTACTAGGCCTTTGCGCACTCAGCTGCAGAGCCTCTTCCTACTACTATGACCCAATATACTTAGAATCCTATTCTAAGCACGAACCATCTCTTCACTACTCATTCTATCCTCTTAAACTATCTTTACAACTTAGAGCCTCACTCTATTTATACAATCCCATGGTCCGTGGACCATGGGTAGGCTGACCTAACTTTACATTACACTACATTACTTTAGGGCAGACAACCCTATGAATTGACCTCTACTTCATGCTTCGCCCTCGCAATTCGCGGAGTCTTTCAAACCTTTGACCAAAACATGGGCTTTGAGCCCCAAAATCTTTTGTGGGAGAGATTCCATGCCCAACAAGCCCCCAAAATAATCATCATGACTCATCCCAAGTCACTCTGCTAGTGCGGCGATCTTGGCACGGAGCCCTTCCAACCAATCCTGCGCTACACGGAGGTCCGCAGTGCATTGTTCTGTAGTCTGCTGGATCTGTTGCACTCTTTCAGCAAAAGTTTCGCTCTCAGGGGAAAATCCCTATCTTAAGGCATGCATCACCTTCATCTGTGCAAGCTTCCCTTCAATGTATGTAGTGATGAGGAAGGCCTCATCAATCCAAGGTTGGATGCACGCTTTAAGGACTACCTCTTTCTATCGTGCGGCATCCACCTGTTCCTTCAACGCCTTTGCCTGTTGTAGCCTCTCAAGTCATTGGGTCAAGAAAACTATCTGTGCCATTCCGCGCACACTGCCATACTGCACTTGAAGCTCCTATGCCTCTATTTCCAGGCATTGTATGTTGGGGTCCTCCTGTAATGAAGTGAGAACCGCGAAGGATTCTTCCAACATAGCGGTGCAGTTCTCTACTGCCTGACTTATTTCCTCCAACCCTTTTTTAATAGTGTCAGCACATTGTTCCCTAACTTCCGGGGATGTAGAGGGCTGCACCTTTAATCACAGCTCGGCAATCTGAAGGTTGAGGTCTAGTTGTACCCTTGTTGCTTCCTCCTTTGCCTCACGGAATCCACTAGCTAATTTGTGGATTCGCGCTCCAACTAGTAGGTCTGTCGCGATTTCTAGCTCTGGAACACAACGACATGCTTCCTCTACCACTTGCTCCAGCTGTTGATTATGCGAAAACACTTCATCACGCTAGAGACTAAGCTGCTCAATGTTGATTCTTTGTTTGTTGAGCATCTGTACTATGCATCCTTCCCTAGCACAGAGTTATGTTGTCGCTCTGTCCTGTAGCTGATATAATGTATCCCACAAAATGGCAGCCAAGTGTAATCCAAGTCCCTTAATCTTGCTCACCGCGGCTTTGTCCTCCTCACTTTACGTTGTTAGTGCTCCTTCCGAAAGCACTATGGTGTTGACCATTTTTGTGTGCAATGTCTGCTCCACTGCTGATGTACCTGCGGCACTGTAGGTGACTATTGTTCCTTCCTATGGGGCTCACACCTGAAGTTCCTGCAGCTATGCCCTTAGGGCCCCCAAAACATTTTGTCGCTCTTTCATAGCTTCCTGGAGCGTTTCCAAGGTGACCTCGTGAACTATGTCATTGATGTCATAGAGGTCACCCTTTATCAATGTAATTGGCTCGATGTCCAGTTTGGAAGCCTTAGCCTTCTTTCGTGGACCTGACCGCTCTGTGATGTGTGGTCATTTCAGTTAGGTGGATGTTATGCTCGGGTCCGCGCCTTCTACTGTATCTGGTCCTTGTCCTGTAGACACGTTCTGGTCCCCTTCCTCCTGCGTCGCGGTGACCCCTTTTGCTTGTGCTGTTCCTGCTCTTTTGGCAGCCTTTGCCTATTCTTCGATTTCCTTTGCTACTTCGCAGGTGGCCCTTACCTCCATGGCAGCTTGTTCGTTTTACCTCTATTGGTCCAACTTCGTGACCCACAACTTGGTTGCATCCTTCTGCTTCTGTGCTATTTCTCTATCCCTTTCTGCCAGATCCAGGGCATGCCACTTGGGAGGCCATGATTCGAGCATGGAGAATATGGCAACGTCAATTGCAATGAAAGGAAGCTTGGTCCAATTCTGCACCAAATCCTTACACGCCTTTATATACACAATGTGCATATCTACCTTGAAGTCTACAAAGCTCCGCAGGTTGTTGTACATTGTGGGGGATAGGCACAGCCTCATGTTAATCCACATCCGGACGCTTGCCTCCATGAGCACCCAGAAGATCTTAGTTTTGCGGATCCGTGTGGCATCATTCGAGGCCCATAGAGGCGCCTATTTTGCAACCTCTAGCGAGTCCTATTCAATATGAGGGAACTGACTATCCTTAAGTAGTTCCCCTGTCACCAATAAAATAGACAAGAGAAACCACACGTAGTGGAAGGTCTTGCCCTACTCTTGGGCTTCCTTGTAGTTGGTTAGGAATTCTTCGCAGAGGAACTCGGCCCAGTTGAATTGGACCCCCTCTCCGCATTGTTCTGTCAGCACAACCACCGGCACTGGTACCTCGTCTTTGCTGCATTTTCTCATCACCTTCCCGGCCAGCAGTTGGGTGGCTACGCACACCCCTTTGTCTTTAATGCTATTGATTGCGTAGCCTCTACTCTTCTTTTCCAAACTATACTTTTTCTTCATGGCCTCTGCAAGCACAAAATCTCTGCTTTTTCCAGCTATCTCTGTGGGGTCCTTTCCCTTATAGGGAAGCTGAGAAATCATGTGGATAAGCTCTGCCATGATGGGGATAGGCTCCTCCAGCCATGAGTACCCATCGTGCACCAGGAAAATCAGTTGCCTGATGACAGAGGTCATGATAGGGGCGCCGTGAAAGTGCAGAATCAATAGTAGGTGGGGTAGTCTAGCCTTCTCCACTCCGCGCAACCATTTTTGTGGCTCTATCACTGTAACTGACCCCTCCTTGCTCTACTTCATGAGGTTCTCAGTCCCTAAATGTGGGAACTTTTTGCTGTCCGTGAGGTCCCAGACTTAAAATTTCATTGTGGGCATGCGCCCAGGGGCGAGCCCTCAAACATAATTCCATCTAGGAGGAGTGGGGTTTGGAGTGCACTCTTAGTGGCATCCAAATCCTTGGGTACCTTAGCTTTCCCTTTTCACGGAGGAATGTACTCGAGCAGTTTTGTTGCAGTGCGCACCGACTGGATGTCTCCTTCCATTTCTTCATCCACCTCTATCTCATCTACAAGAGCTTGGAAGTCCTCCTCCTCATCATCTATCTCAATGTTAACAACCTTGCCCTTTTCTTCCATGGAAATTTTACCAAACCATGGATTTCACGAGGACATGCGGACTGGTCCCATTGCCTGTTATCCTTCTTAGGCCTCGGCGTCTGAGGTGATTTCA
Organism: Pinus taeda; assembly: GCA_000404065.3. Lineage (NCBI taxonomy): Eukaryota > Viridiplantae > Streptophyta > Pinopsida > Pinales > Pinaceae > Pinus > Pinus taeda. The sequence continues at coordinate 37,135 of APFE030920312.1, read as the reverse complement.
TAATTTCTGGCACATCCCACACCTGCACTGTAGGGCTCCACATGGCTTCCTCAGTGGTACTCTCTACAACATCAACACCTCTCCTGGTAGTTGTAATCTTGTTCGAACTGTATGTGGCTGTTTGCGAACTTGGGGGCTCAAATACCGCTTGGCGCTCAACACTCTATGATCTTCGTAATAGCTCAAATCTCAAACAAACAAGTGTTGTCTCATGGCTAGCCTTTGGAGTTTTATAGTGTCTTTTGAATTTGAATTTGGCCATTCCCCCCACTTCTTAGTCATTAATGCATCCTTGGCGGCAGATCATCCCAAATCTAGCTCTTAATTTGTGTCTTAATTGCCTATCGCCCGCTCCCTTTTGCCTTAAATTGGACATCTCATCATGAATAGTGATGCCAACGGTTCCTTCCTAGTTTACCTGTGTGGCAGCATAGCCCCCCGTGCACTGGTGCGAACCTTGTACCATGCTGATTTTGCGCGCATCTCCTTCACCGCGCAGTTCCCAAACAGACTCATTTAGAGTCCCACACTCTCTTTCAAGTGTCTGGAGCACTGAGACTGTGCTCCCTCCGGCTAGTCAGGTGGTCGCACCATCTATGCAAGACTTCAATTCGCCTTCCATTATAGTCTATGGACACTCCTCAATTACCCTCACAACAGTCAACGTCACGCGTTCTACCTTATGCAATGCGCTCCCCTGGTTACTACAGTTGCTAAGGTGCGATCGCAGCCATGGTAGTAGAGTCACAAATTCTCGGCGACAATCTTCTAATACAGTGGTATGGATGTCCATATATTGCCTTGTCATCCTTGGTTTACAGACGAGACATGCTTGCGCAATCTCATTTTCCATTTTTTGATCTCAGTGTCCATCAACATGCTTTTCTTCCTCAATCGTACCCAATCTTCTTTGAGCTCGCGAAGTCAAAGGTTCCCTCACCAAATGGCTTCCTGAATCCTTATATGTTTCTCCTCGTGTAGCCGTGTGATTCCTTCATCTTAGTCTTTGTGCACTATCCAAACTATGGGAGTTATTACATGTGGATTCCTTTCTTTTGAAATTATGGTTGTGACTTGTTTCCGCATCTTTGGAATCATCTCCACACTCAGGTTTTTGCACATGATCTGATAGGCCCATTGCACTGCTAGCGGTCCCAATCAATTCATCTTGCCCGGTGAACCTTGTTCAAGACTCCACACACCCTATTGAATGCTTCCACGTGGAATAGTGCGCATCGCCTTTCCTACTGCTGCAATTTACTCTGATTTCTATTCTGGGGTTGGGTTGTGCTTGTGCGGGTTGTACAGTGCATGACTGTACCCATCAGGAAAGGTGGGCACGTGATTTGTTCCACCCTTGTTGACCAGCTTTTATTCGAAGTTGGGGTTTTCCAAAATGTAGGCGCATCATCCTTCGGCATCTGCGCCAATCTTCAAAAGTTCCTTGATGTGTGCCCCACCATCGTGCGGGTGTTTCGCACAGTGCCCACTTTAGCGCATCAAATTGCTGCTGCTTTGGTACTGCACTTTCGAATTTGCTCAGAAATTCATCCACCACTGAAAATCCATCATATGTCGGTAGCTCCCTTGCCTCTGTTGTTAGGCAACACAATGAGCTGATCATCATGTTGCAATTCAGTGTTGTTACTTCGTGCAGTCGATTCTTCCATCGCTCTATCTCTTCGTCTGAATTTGAAGTGCAAGAACTTTTGCTCTCCCACAAAATCCTTCCATCTGTAGTCAGATGCACCCAATCCTCACCTTGTGCAATTATCTTATAGATACAGTTGAGATTGTCATCACTGTCGTTGTCACGCACTGGTTCAGTGTATCACACTCCTTCGGCTGGGTCCAGTGGTACTACTACACGTAGTGACTTTTTCTTAGAGGTCATTTTGCACTTCTTTAGATTTATGACTTTATTCATATCAGTAGCCTAGTCTATTCCTAATAGTGTAGGATAGGGATTGTTGTCATCGACAATCTCTATCACTTCAAAGTCCTCCTCATGCTCGCGCCTTCAATATCAATTGTCACCCCTTGCAATCTTCCCATGAGAAAAATCTTCTATTGGTTCGCCATTCCTAACTGAATATGGGACAATTGTAACGTGGGTCTGCCCATGCGTTCCCATGTTTTCTTTGGTAGTACATTCACATCAGAACCCAGATCTAGGATTACCTAATCCATTTCATACTTACTTATTTGTGTAGTCAAGCTCATCTCACTTCCTGTGCGCAATGCATGCTTTCCTAGTTTTCAGACCACGCGCGGTTCTCCTAACCCCACACACCTAGTGATAAGTTCATGTAGCCCTTTGACTACCTTTTTGCTGTGCAATAGTTTCATGCATGTCTCCAAAAAGCTAGTGAGCATTAAAGGATCCATCGCTGGTTCTAGTTGATCCTTACTACCTGAAGTGAAGGCCTCCGTGAAGCTCTTCTTAGCTTCCATGAATGTCTCCTTCGCGCATTCCAAGTCAAATTCGGGTTCCTTTGTAGGAGCCTTGCAAACAAATGTGTTGTCTTCTGGATACATCCCTTTATCATCTCCCATGGCCATACCACTCCCAAGCATCATGTTTACATTTGGGTCTTCTTCACATGGTTTAGACCTCATCATTTGTAAATTCTGAGTTAGAGAGGGCTGGAGTACCCCCTTTTTGCCCATCTTCGCTATCAGTGAAGGGAAATCTTCTACTTCATGGTCAAACTGATTACAGTACCAACATGATATCCTAGTCGGGTTTGTACAATCGTGGGCATAATTCCTTGGCCTTCCGCAATTGTAACAAATTATCTGTCTGCGACGCCTTCCTAGTCCCATTCCACCTCAACCCCGACCACGCCCTTGAAACCCAGTGCATGTTATTCCTACATTTGGGTCGAGGGCTCACATTTCGATCTACACCCTGTAGGAAGGAGTTCGTTCCATCATTAGTTCATAGCTTTGGCAGGTGCGTTCGTCATGGCCTACCGACCTACAGAAATTGCAAAACAATTGTAGGGATGTCTGATTATACTTCTGCAATAGATGACAATTATCCGTGGTATGTTTTCCTCCTATATGGCAGATCATGCACCATAATACAGATGTCATGCTCAGCCCTGCTTGTGCCTATGGTCTTAATGGCATTGGCCCTCTCCCTGCCAAGTAGTTCACGAACACTAGACAGTGATCTTTTTCGTGGCCCTAGCCTTTGCATTTTATGCACCATACTTCCTTGCACACCTCTGGCCTAGGTGCCCTATCCTATTTCAAACTCTACATTTCCAGACACAAATTTTGTAGTTGTGTGTGGATTTGTTGGACTCCCAACCCAAGGTCTTGTATAGGGGTCTCATGCAACCTCATTGCCATCTCTAATGCTTTGGCCCGGGTGGAAATTTTTTGTTGTGACAACATTGTCCTTAAGTGTGGCATAATGAGGCCACAAACCATGCACAATGTTGTGCATCTGTTAACATCATATTGGCTTCACGGATCATGCTCTTCAGCATTTGGTCCAGATCCTAGAGGGATCACCGGGAAGCATCGCAATCTCCTTTAACCTGATGATTGATTGTGTCTCTGATTTTGGCCTGCTAAATTCCTTGTTCAATGTGGTCTGGATCTCTGCAATTCCTGCGTTAGGGTGGTCATTAGAATGCTTGATATACCATGTCAATGCACAATATTACAGTGTGCTCACCACCATGGCCTTCTTAACATTATCATCCATGACGCCCTGTGCTTCCCATACTACTCTTAGCACGAACCAAAATTGGTTTGGATCTTCACTTCCTACTCTGAAAACCGGCAGTTTGATCGTACTTTCCATACTAAACTGTGGAGGTGGTGGAGGTGGAGAGGGTGGAGATGGAGGTGAGGGGGGTGAAGCAGGTGGCGGTGTGGGTGGAGGTGGTAAACGCAGAAGTTGTTGCCTTATCAAACTGACCGCACTTCTCGAAGAAACCTTCGCGAGCTCGTCCTCGCTCTCCCATGAGGATGAAATTAAGGGATTGTTTTCTAATTCTTCACTACTTCCGCTTCTGTAGATCTTTTCACTTCACGTAGTCCCAAACATTAATTTATTCGCATAACCCACTTTTCACACAACAGCATCCTAATCCAAGTGTTCAAATATTTAATATACTTACCTCGTGGTCCCTTGAGAAAATGTTACTCTACCTTGTTGTAGCTGACGGTCGTGTGTACCGTGAACTCAGTAATAAATCCTCCTATTATTTGGTTGAGCCAGTGGTCCACAGCTCGTGCTATCTTATCTTTTAAGGCTTCTAGATTGGGCACTAGTTCCGAGGTCCACACTATTGGTTTGTCGAACCTACACCTTCCCTAGCTGTCTGCTAACTTTGAGATCCACTCATATAGCTCAGAAGGAAAGGATGCAAAGAAAATTTCGTGGATTTCCATATACTATTAGCGCTCCAACCATTCTTCAATTTCTTTCTTTGTTGAATTCCAGTGGCACAACATCAAACATCCTTAATGCAGATCCTGGTCCTGGCAATAGAACCATTTATTGGCTTGTATGGGCCCAACCCAGGTTTAGAGGTGATTTAGCTAAGAAAATCCTAGTACTACTGGCCCTTTTAGCAACATTCTGCGGAGCGTGGACTGAGGTCTCACTCGAAGTAGTATGGGAGGGTGCTAGAACTAGGTTTCTGCACCCTGGTGATGTCTGATATGTTGGGATTGGTATGTGGTCCAACCTTCGCGCTCATTGTGCTATGCACACCAGTGGGCACCTCGCGGCCTGCAATGTTGTCTTTGCACAACCCTACTCAGGGCACGACAGGTATAATACTCAAGCCTCTTGCTACTTACGCGATTACTTAACTTGTGTGTGTAGGATTTATGGTTATTATGACATATTCAGTAATTATATCAGAGCGAGTGATACATAAACCAATACAAACATAAAGAAGATAATGCATAGCAAATACACAGAATTAGGAATCAACTTCTCTTTTATTAATCTTCAATCTTGCTTACAAACTCAACACCGCCCTACGCACTTAGCTGCAGGGGTCCGCGCACTCAGTTGTGGACTCTACTAGGCCTCTATGCACTCAACTGTAGAGCCTCTTCCTACTACTATGACCCAATACACTTAGAATCCTATTCTAATCCCGAACCATCTCTTCGCTACTAATTCTATCCTCTTCAACTATCTTTACAACTTAGAGCCTCACTCTATTTATATAATCCCATAGTCCACGGACCATGGGTAGGCTGACCTGAATTTGCATTACATTACATTACTTTAGGGTGGACAACCCTATGACTTGACCTCTACTTTGTGCTCTATGCTCGCAATTCATGGAGTCTTTCAAAACCTTTGACCAAAACTTGGGCTTTGAGCCCCAAAACCTGTTGTGGGGGGGATTCCATGCCCAACAACTGTTTAGGTCTTGAAGCTTGGAGAGATGTTGGTCCAACTCTTTTTTCCCATGGTAAGTATGTAATAGAATGTAATACCCCTATGTTATTTATGATAACAATTTTTTTATTTTTAGACCTAGACTATTTCTAGATTTGATGGCTAAAGAATCCATGTTGAATTTGGGAAGAAAAGTGAACAAATAGAAATTACATGTAATATGATTAATATATTATTATTAATAAATAAACTATTGGAAATTACTTAAGAGGAAGGGCACCAGAATCAAAATATTTCTTGCCAAATGTAAACAATTGTAGATGAATAATTCAAGTTGTTTCCTTCACTAAAAATATCCTAAAATTCCCAGGAGAAATAATTGGAAATTAGTATATTTATTATGATGGGAGAAAATTATCATAATAAACCACTTAGCGGAGGAATTTACTAAGTGGAGGGTAAAATAAACAACTATGGGAGAAAAAGGAAGGATTTAAAGAAAAAGAAAAATAGAAAGGCTTAGGCAGTTGGGTTGGCAGACCCAAAAGGCAGGACACTGCCAAAAACTCTACTAGGAAGGAAACTTATAAAATATAACATTCAGGGATCAATGTGGTTGTTGATTCCAATGGCAGGAAAATATTAACCCGAAGGAGAAATGGTGGATTTAGTTTGTGGTCAGGAGGAACGTGGCTAGTTCCAAAGTAATTGTCCCAACAAGAATTCTAGTTAGGATTATGGTTTTCCTGAATTAAGCTACAATTTAATTTTGAGTAATTGTTTGCAATAGTGAGAATATAGGCCATATCTTCTCTCGTAGGGAATTAATTTATTTTGTATATATTGCATATGTATAAATGGTAATAGTTGGCTATGTGAGTGTAGCTAGATAAAACAATAATATATAAATAAACAAATAGTATGACTGAGAGAGAACCTTAAGAAAATACAGCCAGATTTGGCATAATGGTTGTATCGATGAAAACTTGAAATTTATCTTTATTCTTGACATGTATGCTACAATAAAATTCAATTATTTTATTTACACAATGGAACTAGCTTGCTGGACTCGTGAGGAGAAAAAGGAGTGAATGGTAGGACAGGAGACTGAGAGGGCACCGAAGTATAGCCCACAATAGGGTATATGTATATAGTTAGGAACACACTATATTCTATGAAAGAGGCAATATAAACCCCAACCCATCGTTCTACTCTTAATGGTTTTTTACTGTGTTAGAAGAAAAAAAATGACAGAAAAAAATATTTGAAAAAAATTAACAAGTGGTTGTTACTATAGTAAGAACAAGTTTGAAAACAAGTATCGAATAATATGCCTATGTGGTCCTCTATTTTCCATTTAAATTGTGCAGGGAGCAAGGGTGTAATAACCCTGGTGAAAATTACATGTAATAAAAGTAATAAAGAAAAAATAATAAGTGTTGATGGGACACTTATTCCAAGCTGAATGTTGCGTAAGAAATCCTAGTGTGGGTGCTCATTTTAGTTAATATGTCTAAGGAAATTGGAAAAGGAAATGGCTAAGGCTTTGGAAAGGCAAAATGGCAATTTTTAGAAAATTTATTTATGAAAATAATGGAAATTAGGAGAAAAGGGAGGTGAAAGGTCATAGGCTACATGTGAGGAGGAAAATGAAGGAAAATAATGGAAAATGAATAAAATAAAGGCCTCATTGATAAAAAGGCTTATAAGGATCAGTGGGTAACCTTTTGTCGGTTTAGTTTTGGAGCTCTCTCATTTCCTCTCTCTCTCTAATTATTGGATGCATAGTTTTCTTGGAGAACTCTTGGAGGGTGTGGCATACATGGATTTTTTAACAAAGAAGGCAAAGGAAGAGCAAGAAAGTGCAAGAGGACATCAGGATCAAGAGCTATAATGAGTTTTTCTTGCAGGTACCGAGTCGCATCTATGTTTTCCTCACTAGTTTTGGCATGCATGACATATGCATGTGGTTTATTGGTCATGATCTATCACTGGCATGGATGATTGTTTGGATTGACAATGGATTTTCCTATCCTTTCTATTTCCTGGATAACCATGGTGTTTTGTGTTCATTTTCTTTGTTTTTTGGTTCATTCTTATGTTTCCTTACCTTGGGTTGAGTTACTAGTTCCTAGAGCCTTGGTTGGACAAATTCTCTAGAGCCTTGTAACATATTGGGTTGAGTTGTTAGTCTTGGAGACTTGGTTGGATAAACACTCTGAAGCCCTTGGTGGTTTGAGTTATTATTCTTGGAGCCTTGGTTGGACAAACACTCTAGAGCCCAATAGCAGTTGTGGGTTGAGTTACTAATCCTAAAGCCTCGGTTGGAATAAATCCTCAGGAGCCCTGGAAGGCTTGGATAGAGACCAATCTAGTGATGGTTTAGTGATGCCCAACCATGAGGTGGAATAATTGTTTGATGGTTTGAGGTTGATGGCCTCTGGAAGCCCTAGATGGTTTTGTATTTATGTGCTCTATGAGATCGCACATTCATGCTTGGAATATGGCACAGGGGTGACTGGCTGAAGGGGTTTTTGGCTCAACCATGTCTACGGTCAGGTGGTTCGTGGAAGTCCCACAACTGGTTGGCCTTTTCATAAATAATATGAGGTTATTTCTCCTAATTATTTTATGAGTATTATACTGGTTTATATGTGGATCATATGGTTGTGATCTCCTTGGTATTTATGTTGCTATTATGTTGGTTTTGTATGTGTTTTATGACACTAGCTATGTATGCCTATCATCATGTTTTTACTTGTGAATGAATGAAAAATGTATCTATGAGCTAATGGATGAAATGGAAGCTAATGTGTTGAGACATCAATGCTTCTTAGCGATTTTCAAATGAGTATGAGACCCCTATGCTTAGATCCATTATGTACACCTATAGATTACATATTCGTGATATGTTTGATGAATTTCCTGATGTGGCTAGTAGAACTCCAGTCAATGTCTTATTCAATTAATTGCATTAGTATTGTCATTTCCTTATTATCTTGCTATTATGGGAGTTTCATTCAATTATGGGAAGTGACCTGGGCTTTGGGCCTAAAAAAGTGGCTCAAATCCCAGGGATGCTAGCACAACATAGTGCAATTTAGTCCTTGGACACTAGAAAGCCTTGTCATGAGAGCATATAGAGCCTCCTTGACACTATCATGCCCATATCATAGGAGCGTCCAGGGGTCAAGTGGTCTAAAATCTTAGTGGGACCCAAGGGTCTATTGGAAGAAAGGATGGGATGGTTCCTGAGGGTCCTAATGTTGATGTTGAAGGTTTTTATGGTGTGTTTTGGTTAGTTCCACTTCCTTAACGTGACTTAGGAGGTAGAATCATATCATAGTGGCCTCTCATCGCATGTTTACCCAAGTTGGTCGGCTACTTGGGTAGATGTGGGAGGAGGTTGTTCTAAAGGGTGTATAGACTGTAATAATTTTTAGATTTGGTGACACGTAGTAAAATTGAGCATATATCTTATACTAAACACCCAATAAAGTTGAATTTTATTAAGAGTGAGGAGGGACCAAGTCGGGCTCCAATGTTCCAGAGGTACTGAACCTTTTTCCGAAATAAAACCTTCCACAAAAAAAGGGAAAAAAGAAAAAAGGAAGCCTAACTATCATACTTTATCAAGAGAAATTGTGACTAGGCGAAACCTTTTGTAGGAAAATAGATAAAAGAATACAATAAAACAATTTGACTTCCAGATTGAAGCTACATATTTCTCTGCGGACATAATGAAAGAACAATAAATAAACATTATTATCTATACCCATACAATTTTAGACACAATAAAACCAAAAGTAGAAGAAATTTGAATGCATTATATCATACATGTCCCAAAAGGAATTCAATTCCAGTAATATTAACTTGTGTTCTCTGGCGAAGGCATCTCCCTTGATTTTAATTAAGAGAGCTATGTCTTGAGAATTGTAGTATTTCTAGAAAGAGAAGGACAAATGGGTGCTACCACAGTAGTTGTGGAGATAACCATTTCACCACTTGAATGGAAAATTTAGTCAATAACACTACCAAGTAAAATATTATATTAAAAATGAGAAAAGTAACTGAACTAACTAGTTACCTGTGTCATTATGATGCTGAGTATGAGTATGGGTTTAGGAGGCCACGACACCTGGTAAGTGCACACAACTACAAGGATACCAATACTTCTCATGGCAACGATATGCGGCTATGGCACAACTCAACTAACAAAAGAATCCCTAATAGAAAGAGAAATATCTAGATACATTAGCTTAGGGTTAGAAAAGGAACAATCGCGACTATTGGATGGGTACAAAGAAATATCCAATGTTTGTATATTTTGAGGACTAACCACCATGTGAAGTACACATGGGCTAGGAGGAGCTGGCTAACTACAATTCGAACAAAAAATCCTAGGATGGTCACCTCCACCCCTTTAATAATAATTTCACATTCAAGAATGATGTAAGTGGGGATTGCTAAATAAAATTGATAACAAAAGTCTTTAGATAATGTAGTTAGGAATCACATCAATGACAGATTGTTGACCAAGCTATATAGATGAACAAAACTAGGTTAAGTAAGTCCAGTATATAAGATTCATGTTGCCATGGAAATAAGGGGGATGAATTTGTCATGTTGTCAGTCATTAGGGTAAAATTACATGACAACCCACTGTATACCCTTCATTCCATTCATGGTAATGAGGGAAAAAAATAAACATTACCCACATTAAGCCTCTATCAGTTATATAACTCTGAAGGAGCATCAAGCATAAACCCATAGGGACTAGTGTACAAGTTGAAAAATATATATATATATATATATAAGAGCCAACTTTAGTCCCTGGAATATAACAAATATATTTGGTCTTCATTAATTTCTATATAGGGTACTAAATAATAAAAAAATAACCAATTATGTTGAAGAAAATTAAATTAGAAGTAATAATTATAAGGATTGGATAAGATAGGGATTGTAAAGTAAATACTTACACCAAAAACATGTGTATATGGAAAAAATGTTGGGAGAAGTTGGGTATGTGATAGATGGTATCAGAGCCTAAGTTTCAAAACAGGGCCTATAGGGAACCACCATCATAAAAGAATTGAAAAAAATATGTATTATTACTTTTCTTGATGTGCATGATAATGACGGGTTGTGTGAACTATAAGGTACTCATGAGAAGGAAGGTTACAATGCAGAATGGATGATGATCCTACTCAACCTATAACAGAAGGAGAGGAAATATATGTAGAGTTTGGGGGAGGAAACAACCCTCCAAAAAATCAGCTCATGGATATTATCAGATGTTTACAGTAAGAGTTGTCTCACCTTAGAAACAACATTCAACGACTACTAAAGGCTCTTGAATTATAGGAAAGGATGATAAGGGATTTAACTGAAAATTCTAGTCATAGAACAATAAAAACAAAAGAACTGAAAAGGAAAAATGTTGAGATAAAGTCAGAAAAGTCTAAAAGTGGAGTTGATTAAAAAGAACTTAATCAAAAATAGAGAAAAGGGAGAAGAAAGTGGAGTTGCAAGGGAAGTTTAGAAAAATAAATCCCCCTACCTTTGATGGTGAAAAGGAGGAGGATGCATAAACATGGCTCCTCAAAATGACAAAGCAGTTCCAAGTTTATGAGTATGAGAGTAATTTGAATGCCAGATTAACCATTTAGTAGTTACAAGGGAAGGTTTCCCTGTAGTGGGAGGAGGTCAAAATTGTACATACATTGTAGGAGAAGATAATTTATTGAGAGGAATTCCTGAAACAATTTAAGCCCAGATACCTAAATGACCGTTATTATGATGACCAAGAAAAAGAGTTCCATGAGTTAATGATTTGGAAAGTTAACTATGGGCAATTTTGTGACTAAATTCACCAATTTTATGTGGTATCTTCCTTATATTATGGAAGAAAAAGCGAAAATGCAGAGATTTTTAAATTTCCTACTAGTCCCTTATAAAGAAATGATTGAATTTGACAATCCTAAAACAATGGAAGAAGTAGTTAGGAAGGCAATATTGTGTTATCAACATTTAAAAAATAAGGGAGAAGGCTCAAAACCTTAGCAAAGTAAGGACATAAATAAATCTGCAAGGGGGACAAAAAGACAAAAACCTGTGTATCTTTAAAATTTTGGAAGGGACCATCAACAAAACAAATTCAGCAAATGGATTTCCACTCATCCAACACAATCTCAAACAGGGTCCAAGCCCATGGATTTAAATAATAAAAGGGTAGGTGGGGTCAAAGAGAGGGAACTGCTAAAGTGTTAGGGATGTGGGGAACCTCATTTGTTGAGGGATTGTTTGCATAAACCCAAGTCCATTCAAAATATCTAGGTTATCGATGAGGCAGCAATAGTGAATCATATTGCTAGAAACATTGGAGGATAGGCAAGTGGAGCACAAATCCACGGTGATTGAGGTTGAATATGTCATTTTAAACCAATCTATTTCTATCTTAATGGATCAAAGGGCAAGCTTAAGTTACATTAGTCCCGAGATTGTGGAAAAATGTAAATTGAAAATTGAAAAATTAAGACTACATGGTTGGTACAGTTAGAAATTAGCACAAAGAGGAGGGTAACTAGCCAAGTGAAATAGTGTTCCATTAATTTAAATGATTTTTCCACAAAATTAAACTTAAATATACTCCCCTTAGGGTCATATGATGTGTTAATAGGCATGAACTCGTTGGAAAAACATGGAGTAGTCATAAACTGTTTAGAGAAAAAAGTGAGTTGTGTAAGTTAAGGGGGAAAAATCAGTTAATAAAAGGTATACTAAACCAATATTAGTTAGACATATCTCAAATTTACAACTATAAAAGAGTGCAAGGAAAGGGTGTTAGTTATTCATGGTGCATGTTGAAGCGAATGAACAACAAACAAACAAAAAACAAAAAGTTAGAGGACCTGCCAATCATTAGGTAATTTTAGGATGTTTTTTGGGAAGAGATCTCGGGTTTACCTCCCAGTAGAGACATATATTTCTCCATTGACTTAGTACCAGGTGCAACCCCAATTTCTAGAGCCCCTTATAAAATTAGTATTCCTGGATTACTAGAATTGAAGATGTAGTTACAAGAACTAATCGATAAATGCTATATTAGACCTAGTGTCTCACCGTGAGGGGTTCCTATGTTATTTATAAAAAAAATAGATGGAAAATTTAAATGTGCATCAATTATTAGTAATTAAATAAGATAACCATTAAAAACAAATACATACTACCTCGTATTGATTATTTTTTCGATCAAGTAAGAGGGGAAACCATATTCTCAAAAAATGATTTGAGGATCGGGTATCACCAATTGAGAATAAAGGATGAAAACATTCATAAGACAAATTTTTGAACTAGATATGGTCACTACGAATTTTTAGTGTTACCATTTGGTCTTACCAATGTACCAACAACATTCATGTGCTTAATGAACAGTGTATTTAGTAAGTACCTTGATAAATTCATTTTGGTATTTATAGATAACATTCTGGTGTATTCCAAGAATGACGAAGAACATAAGGAACATCTAAGATTGGTGCTAAAAACATTAGGAGAACATTAATTATATGTTAAATTGAGTAAATGTGAGTTTTATAATGACAAAATACAATATTTGGGCCATGTCATTTCAAAGGAGGGATTATCTGTTGATCCTGAAAAGGTAAATGCCATTTTGAATTGGACCATATCTAAGGATATGCCAAGTGTTTGATTATTCATGGGGATTACACGATACTATAGAATATTTATTGAAGGGTTTTCTAGACTGGCCTACCCATCACATCCTTACAAAAGTAAGGAACAAGGTTTGAGTGGAAAACCAAGTGCCAAGAAAGTTTTAACATACTAAAACATTTGCTTACAGTGATTCCTATTTTGAAAATTGCAGATCCTGAAAACTAATTCAGTTTATGTACAGATGCTTGTTTGGAAGGTTTAGAAGGGGTCTTGAGGAAGGAAAATTCGGTAGTGGCCTATGATTCTAGGGAACTAAAACCACATGAAAAATTTATGCAATATATGATTTAGAATTGGTTGATGTAATACATGCCTTAAAGTTGTGGAGGCACTACAGATTGGGAAAAAAATTCACCGTGGTAACATATTATATTAGCTTGAAATATTTTTTCATCCAACCAAATCTTAATGCTAGACAAGCTAGGTGGATGGCCTTTCTTGGTGAATTTGAATTTGATATCAAACATATTAAAGGAAAATAAAATAAAATAGAAGATGCTTAAAGTAGACGTGTGCATGCTCTAATGTAACTATCTATTAGTAGTGTCAACACAAATTTTATGGAGAAGATCATAAATTCCATATAAGAGGATCATAACTATCTGGAAATTCAACTGAAATTGTAACAAACAATAATCCCAAGCTTGCTGAAAACTCATAAAAGTTGTTAACCTACAAAAATAGAATGTATGTTCCAAATTTAAGTGTTCTAAAATAGATAATATTATATGAATATTATAAGAAATGATATGATGGATATCCAGGCTATCAAAATATGATAACTACAGTAAGGAACGGATTATGCTAGCCTTGCATGAAAAAGGAAGTAATAAAATACTTTTCTAAATTCTTATAATGTCAGTAGGTGAAGGTAGAACACCAGGACTCTTAAGCCCACTACCCATTACCGAAAAGAAATTGGAAGTGATCTCAATGGACTTTATTATAGGACTGTCAAAAATAATATGACAACATGACTCCATCATGGTAGTTGTAGACACCTTAAGTAAAGAAATACAAATTATATTTGTACAATCTTCTTATGGAATAGCTCATATTGCAAAATTTTTTATGAAGAAGATTTTCCAATTACATGGAATACAAAAATTGGTAGTGTATGACAAGGATACCAAATTCACTTGCAAATTTTAGAGAGCTTTGTTTGGGGGCATGGGAATACAACTAAATTTTAGCACTGCATATCACCCCCAAACTGATGGGAAAATGGAAAGAAAAAAATATATTTTAGATGACATTCTAAGAATGTATGTCATGGACAAACCTACTAAATGGGAAGATTTTCTACATTTAGCAGAATTTGCATACAATAATAGTTATCAATCTTCAAAAGAATGAGTCTATTTGAATCCTTATATGGAATAAAATGCCACACACCTCTTAGATGGTGTCAGCCGAAATATAGGCTAATACTAGTGCTAGATGCATTACAAGAAATGGAACATGTTGTGCATAAAATTAGACAGAACATAAAAGCTAAACATGATAGACAAAAACATTATGCTACTAAAAATAACTCATAAGGAATTTAAGGTTGGAGATCATGTATATTTAAGAGTTAAACCGGGCGAAATAACTTTAAGGAGAGGAACCTGTACCAAATTGGCACCCCCATTCTGTGGGCCTTATGAGATTTTAGATAGGGTTAGGCCAGTATCATATCAACTGGAATTTCCTATCCATATAAAAGTACACAATGCTTTTCATGTATCTTTGTTAAAGAAATATGTCCATGATAATTCTCACATAATTGATTGGAACCAGAAGGAGATTTCCTAGTAGAGCCACTGTGCATATTAGATCAAAGAGAGATTTTGTTCTAGAATCAAGTTGTCACTCAGGTTAAAGTGCAATGGAAGCACTTTACACCTGAGGAAGCTAACTAGGAGATAAAGAATAAAATGTGAGATGCCTTTCCAGCATTATTCCACCAAAGAATCAAGTGGGAAATGAACATCGAGGAACAATTTTGAATAAAAAGCGGGGTAATATGTAATACCCCTATGTTCTTTACGATAATGAATTGTTATTTTTAGACCTGGACTATTTCTAGATTTGATGGCTAAGGAAGCCATGTTGAATTTGGGAAACAAAATGATCAAATAAGAATTAAGTGTAATGTGATTAATATATTACTATTAATAAATAAACTATTGAAAATTAATCAAGCGGAAGGGAATCTGAGTAAAAATATTTCTTACCAATTGTAAATAGTCGTAGATCGGTAATTCAAGTTGTTTCCTTCCCTAAAAATATCCTAAAATTCCCAGGAGAAATAATTGAAAATTAGTAGATTTATTACGATGGGAGAAAAAATATCATATTAAACCACTTAGTAGAGGAAGTTACTAAGTGGAGGGTAAAATAAAGCACCGCTGGAGAAAAAGGAAGACTTTAAAGAAAATAAAATAAAATACAAAGGCCTAGGCAATTGGCTTGGCAGACCTAAAAAGGCAAGAAGCTGCCAAAAACTTTGCTGGGAAGGAAAGTTATAAAGTGTATCATTCAGTAATCAATGTGGTTGTTGATTCTGATGGAAGGAACATATTAGCTAAGGATATAACTGGTGGATTAGGTTCATGGTCATGAGGAATGTGCCCAGTTATGGAATAATTGTCTTAAGAAGAATTCTAGTCAGGATTATGGTTTTTTTTAATTAAGCTACAATTTAATTTTGAGTTATTATTTGCAATAGTAAGAATATAGGCCACATCTTCTCTTGTAGGCAATTGATTTCTTTTGTATATACTTCATATGTATAAATGGTAATGGTTGGCTATGTGAATGGTAAATAGTAATACTGAGATATAACCTTAAGAAAATACAACCCAATTTGGCATACTGGTTATATCGGTGAAAACTCTAAATTTATCTCTATTCTCAACATGTCTGCTATAATCAAATTCAATTGTTTTATTTACACAATAGAACTAGCTTGTTGGACTCATGAGGAGAACAAGGAGAAAATGATAGGGCCCGATATCGGGCAAGCACCAAAGTATCGTCCACAATAGGGTATATGTATATAGTTAGGAACATAATATATGATGTAGAGTTCCATAACTATTTTGTTTTGACACCCTTTTTCCTCCATTTTCCTCTTTTAATCATCACTATCAACTAAATAAAAGAAGTAAAACCATAGATTTTGATAAGGTAAAAACTCTCATATGTCTTATTTTTCATATTCGTTAATTTGCCTTATTATTATGTTAAAGATTGCATTAGCTATAGAATTAACATGATTATGCAGCTGTGCCGACAGATTATCCAAGGAGGCCGCGCTGATGGATAGAGGAGTCTGGGAAATCACGGAAATCATCGGTCAACAGGAACACAAATTTTACCATCGCCCCTACATAGATCAGGGATATCAACAAGCTGCTGGTCTATAACAGCAGCAATTTTTGAACTATATATAGCAGCATATATGTATTTAATTTTCAGCACAATCTAGAACTAGATACTGCGCGAGCCAAGGGCTTGGCTTTTTTGAAAATGATATGGAAAATACTGGATGACCCTGTGAGGAACATCCTAATTATAGATCTTTTTGGCATATGACACAGGCCTCACTGTAGACACAGTGAACCCTGCGTTTTTTATCATAGCGATATCAATGTAAAGTTTTCAAATATAAATGAAAGTTTTACGGATTTTTCCAGAGGAAAAAAAAACATGATTATGCAGCTATTTTAAAAATTTGCAGCTATGTCCATGGTCTACAGGGTTCTGGTGTGCCAACACAACAAGGAATCACATGGGCAGGTGAGGATCAATCCCTTCATGGATCTCCTCCTATTCGCTTGAGCCAGTTCACTTAAGGAATCACACAGTAGCACAATCAAAGGCACAAGTCAACACATGTAGCACTAGAAGTATTAATGCATCACTTTTCTCTGATTTTCTTTCCAAATAGCAAATCGTCGAGATAATGCTTTTATTGTTTAAGTTTCGAATTTGAATAAGGATTGATTAAAAGACCTTTAGGCGTAGAAGTCTCAAATTGTTGAGCACTTATTTTATATATAAATAGATATCCTCTGTAAAGGATAACAAGGAAGTAATAGTTAACCTCTGAAGAAATTGTGTGAAATGGACCTTTTGTTCTCATATTGAATTAAATTACATTTCTTTTATTCGATGCATATTTGAGCGTGATTTACACCTACTATATGAAAAGTTCCCCTGCATACAATCAATGTTAAGTTGGTTTCATTTAATCGCTTTCCATTATCGCATTTTCATGTCGTTCTAGCTTAGTTTCCTTAATTCACTATTTTAGCATTTCGTTATAACTCAGTTAAATATCATTATTTCGTTTGCATTTGAATTTCTTTGCAGTTGTTTAATGGTTTAGTTTCTTCAATGTTTTTCACTTAATTACAATCTTCGTTAAAATATTGTTTTCATGCTTTTAGAATCAGAACTTGTAGATACTCCATAGTCAGTGTTAAAAGATTGTCTTCATGCTTTTTAGAATCGAATTTGTATATACTTTGCAGACATATTATAAAGGATCATTTTCTTTCTCTTAAAATCATTTGAATCTCAATACTTTGTTTTATTGCAGCAAGGTGTTTATGTTAGGTTCATAATTTTAGAATGATTAACATAAGATGTTTTAGAACAATACTCAATATAGATATGGCCTGGTAGATTAGTCGAACAATAGCTCTACTTCCATTCATTAATTTGTAGAAATATAACTCTAATTTAATGCTTACAAATAGGAACCTAGATTACAACGAAAAATATCTAAAACAAGTATAACCATCATCTTACAAATTAAAAGAAGGACTTCTAGCATATATAGTGCACTTGCACTTCATAATTTTACCAACTTCAGTCGATAATTTATGATTGCAATTTAAGAACATTAAACTGACCAAACATTTTGGCATCATTGCGGGGGAAGTGTAAATAGAAGTCCGAAAAAAAATCAAATAAAAACATGATATGCATAGGGAAAGAGACTCTAGAGGTAGGTTTATAGGTCGAGGAAGAAATCTAATTCCCACATCATCACTCACTCCACCACAACCATGTAGTACCACACCACCCACACAAACTCGAATTTCATCCATTGTAGGACAATATAGACTTCTTGAAGTCTTCAGATCTGAAATCCAACCTAAAGCTTCACCAACTTCATCAACAAAAGATGTAATCGAAGTAGATCCTACATCCCTAACAACAGGAATAATTTTCTTATCTTTGACTAGAGAACAACTTCTAGCTCAATAATTGGAAGTTCCTATTGAGCAAGAGGAAGAAGAAACCTACTTCAAACCATTGATAGAGGAACTAAAAGAACTAGAAGAAAAGAAAGAGAATCATGTTATAGAATTGGATATTTATTTTCAGGAATCCGTCATGGCTGAAGAGGGAGAGGAGAAGTACACAATGTCAATGGTGAATAACATAGGATTGGAGGAGGAGGAGGAGGAAATAAAGGAGGTGGAAGAGGTGGTGGTAGAGGTAGAGGAAGAGGATTCCCTATCCTTGATGAGGATACAACATTAACAATGAAAAACATCTCGCCTTCTATCCTACCTAATTTTCATGGAATAAGAATTGAAGACAGAGAGAAATTTCTCTTTGAATTTGAAGTATTATGTAGATCATATGATTATCTGCATGATGCTCAAAAACTAAAATTGTTCCCTGCCACCTTAAAGGATTCAACATTAAAATGGTTTATGAGTTTAGGAAAAAATTCTATAAGAACATGGGTACAAATGAAAGAAAAATTCTTGGATAAATACAAGGATTATTGTATGCCTCATAGCATTAAAGATGTAGTCTATAAAATGGTAAAAAAAGAAGATGAAAATCTTGAATATTTTGTCGAAATATTTGTTTATAATATCAAAAGAGAAAAATGAATAATCTGGATGAGGAAACTTTGAAAGCTCTCTTACTAAAATCCATTAAATATGAGTGGATTGATATTCTCAATCTCATGGGAAAAGGAGATATTTATCAGTTAGTGTTTGCAGATATTTGTGATCTGTGTGTACATATTTCAAGAGGTAAAGCAAGAATAAGGAAAAGTCCAAAGGATCCTCTTTTATCCAGAGTAAATAAATCTGCAGTCAGGACGGTAAGTAGGGAAGACTTAGGTAGTTTTCTTGACAATTTTAAGACAGATATTTTAGGGAGTCTCAGTGAGCAAATTAACACCCTTAAAATATAGAAGCAGAAAGCTAAAAATGTTGCATTATCCATATTTTTCCCTAGGTGCAAAAATAAACATGCTCTCAGAGAATGTCCTTTAGATTTAAAAAGCATATAAACATGTGTTATATGTGCGGAAAATCATGATACAAAAGAATGTCCCTCTATACTATGTCTTAAGTTTGTGTTCAGTGAGGAAAGAATACCAAATCAAGTAGACCCTTTTTACTTTATTGCCAAAATACCATGGCAAAATACTCAAACAAATCAAACTCAAGGCTTTAATCATCAACAATTTGCACAATCTTCACAAAATAATTGGAATCCACCTATGCCATGGCCACCTTGAGCTCAACCACAATCTTGGAATCAAGGATGACAAAACCTTATGGAATATATTCTCAATATCAACAATATCTGCCACCTTATCCAAATTTTCCACCACAATACTTCCCTCAACCCAACCAGTTACCTCAAAATCAAGCTCAAAATGCAAATCCACAACTTTCTTTGCCATTTCCACAAAGACCAAATCAATTACCCACTCAACCACTCCCAAATCCAAACAATAAAACTTCACAACCTGTTTACAACTTAGGAGGACAGAATCCTCAAACTTATATGATAACTCCATCAGATCTTAATAATGTTCAATTAAGATCTGGTAAAGTATTAGAAAGGAAGAAACCATCTATTTTTATTCAGGAAACAAAAAGAATTCCCAAAAAGATAATAATGACTCTGAAGGAGAGATTTCGCTTCCTCAGAAAAAATAAATAAATAAATAAAATTAATTAAACTAATCATAATATAATAAATAAAATAATAAAAAAATAAAAAAAATAAAAAATAAAAAATAAAAAATCCTATACATTCTAATAATACTCCTATTATAGAACAACCTTCAATATCTATCTCAAGACCAACTTTTCCTGAAAGGTTGAAAATCGATAAGGGAGTAGAGAAACAAATCATATTGCATGATTATGATATGTTAGATGAAAAAAATTCCTTTATTACAAGCAATAAAAGAAATACAGATTTTTGCAAAAACAATTAAGGAATTGAGTACTCAAGGATCACAAAGAAAAATAAAAGAAATTAAAAGAATTTAACTAGTCAGGAAAATTGCAGATATCGTGATGGGTAAGACAACAATTCAAAAATATTTAGATCCACGAATCCCCATTTTGAAAACACACATCAATGGAACTTAAATACCAAACGCACTGATTGATGTAGGAGCAACCATAAACATAATGAACAAACAAACTATGGATAAATTGAAGCTTCATAATCTTCAGTACACACCAACATTGTTACAATTAGCAGATAGGTTTGTAATTAAAGCTGATGGTGTGTTAGAGGATATATATGTATCCTTAGATTCTTGGGAATTTCCTGTTGATTTCATGATTTGAACACCCAAGAATAATTTAGGAGGATAGCCATTAATTCTAGGAAGGCCATGGTTAGTTACAACCGATGCTTTTATTAGTTGTAGATTAGGAGACATGTTTATCTCAGATGGAAGCTCGAAAAAGAAATTTGCGTTGTACTCATCTGCAAAACAATGATAGAAGTAGAAAATGAAGAATGGATAGATGATGATAATGATATACAACCAGTTTTCAGTATTGCACAAATAAATGAAGAGGATCAAATTTTAAATTCAATAGAAAATAATGAACCTTGTTTACATTGTGACAATAGTCGAGATCTTCAAGAACAATGTAATATTTAATATCTATCATCTAGACAAATGTCTTTACATTCTATGGAAAATTTTGGAAACTCTTCAATAGAAATTTTTCTAGGGAAAATTGTGAATATCAATGAAAACCTAGAAGAATTATAGAAAAAGAAACTAGTAGAAATATTGCAAAAACACTCTTCTGCATATGCATGGGAATACATTGATATGAAGGGAATTAATCCTAAAACTTGCATGCATCATATTTATATAGAAGAAAATGTTAGACTAGTTTGACAACCATAAAGAAGAATAAATCCAAACTTAAAGGAAATTGTTAACCATGAATTGCAGAAATTGTTAAATGTAAATTTCATTTATCCAATATCAGACATTCAATTGGTTTCACCCCTAGTAATCGTTCCTAAAAAAATGAAAAATGGAGAGTATGCATTAAGTACAAGGAATTGAATAAAGCACCTGAAGATCAAGACAAAACCACATTCACCTATCCATGGGGGACATGTGCTTACCGAGTACTTCCTTTTGGATTATGCAATTCCCCAACAACATTCCAAAGAGAAGTACTAGGAATTTTCTCTGATCTTATTCATGAATGTGGGGAAGTGTATATGGATGATTTCACAGTTTATGGAAATTCTTTTGAAAAAGAACTTCAAAATTTAGAAAAAGTTCTCATAATATGAAAAGAAGAAAATATTTCATTAAGTCATGAGAAATGTTTTATGATGTTTAGTGAAGGAATTGTTTTAGGTCACCATATTTCAGGAAATGGAATTAATGTACACTCATCTAAGGTAGAAATTATTTCCAAATTATCAGTTCCAAGTTGTCAATGAGATGTTAGGATTTTTCTTGGTTTTACTCAATATTATAGAAGATTCATAGAAAAATTCACAAATTTTGCATCTCCACTCTTCAAATTACTTACCAAAGACTGTGAATTTAGTTGGAACTTTGATTGTCAAAAGGCCTTTGAAAAAGAAGATCTCTGAAGCACCTATCTTAAAAGGACCTAACTGAAAATTTCATTTTCATATATCAACTGATGCTTCAGACACGGCTCTAGGAGCTGTGTTAGGACAAAAGGATTTAAATCCTTATGTTAAAAAGGAGTTTTTAGTTGTTATTCATGCCATTAATAAATTCAGACATTACATCACTCGCTATGAAACTTTCATTCATACGGACCATTCTGCTATTAGATATTTAATGAACAAACCTGTTACTAATGGTATAGTAACAAGATGGATATTATTGTTACAAGAATTTAATATCACCATTCTGGAACGACCTGGAAAACAAAACACAATTGCTAACTTTTTATATAGAATTCAAAATGATAACAATGATAGACATGTAGAAGATAAATTTCCTGATGAGTATATTTTTGCAGTATCTACTAAACCACCTTGGTTAGCAGATATTGATAATTATTTGGTTATAGGGAAGTTACCCTCCTATTTTTTCCCTAGAGAAAAGAGAAGAATAATCCAAACAAGTGCATATTATTCATGGATAAATGAATAATTATACAAGACATGACTAGATCTCATCATCCGAAGGTGTGTAAGAGAAGATGAAAGACCTAGTATACTTAAAGCATGCCATGATGAACCATGTGGAGGTCATTTTTCTGACAAAAGAACTTCTTATAAAGTCCTTCTCTTAGGATATTATTGGTCTTCCCTTTTTAAGGATTCCAAGAAATATGTTAAGAGGTGTGATATCTGTCAAAGAATGGGGAAACGTGTTCCTTCAAATGAAATAAGGCAAGAATATATCTAGAAGACTAGTTTAGTCTAGCAATAGAGATCCAGATGGCATGGTAAATACATCAAAGAAAGAAACTGGGCATTACTTTTTCATTCAAAGTTCAAAAATTTCCAAGAAAAGTTTCAAACTCGTTGGCTTGGGCCTTATGAGAATGAAAACGCTTTTGATAATGAAGCAGCGAGAATTAGGATTATTGATGAAGAAAAAGTTCCTCTCTTAGTGAATGGACATCGACTCAGGATCTATCATAAGCCAATGGCAAAGGAGGAAATTTTAAAGATTTTCTAGAACAACTCTGATTTGAAGTTGGTCAAGAAGAATTCTTCTTCTTCTCCATCTTAAAAACTTTATTTTTCATATAAAATATCTAAAAATAAAAATGTATGTATAAACATGAAAACCAATGATTGTTAGCATGTTTATACATAAAATTCAAGGTGAAAACCAAGAATTCTTAACATCTTAAAGTTTCTTTGTATCCAATTTTTATAGAATTCCATTTTTCTTGCATCCCTTTCTTTTAAAAAATAAAATGGCTACAGAATTGGGTATTTTTTACAGCTCTAACAAATTTCTACATCCAATTTGGCAAAAACTTTTGATGATGCAATTGAAGGAATGATTGTCTCCCTCCACTAAAAAGCACCTAAAGACAACATAAAAAGGGAAACCAAAGGTTAATAAGCAAACAATTGAAAGGTATGCAACTCTTTAATTTAATAAAAAGGATCAAAACGTTACATATATGAATTATATAGACACGGTACTACCAAAAATCAAAATCACTATTTCTAAGAGTTGATAGTATCATGTCAAATCGAGTATAATCCACCATTCACTCCCCGTCATCATAACTCATAACTCGACTCACATCCCGATCCATTGATCTAATCGCTCAAATCATAAACATAAATACTCTTAACAATTAGATTCTACCACATTCCCTTATACTCTCACTACCTACACTCTCATTATTCCATCAATCACACCCTCAACCTTTCTACTCTAAAAACCCTATCAAGTCGTCCTACCCTATCAAACAAAACAATTTTTGAAATGAAGCTTCTCATCCATGGGAGTGATAGTTAGAACATAGCCAACAGGGAAGAAATTTTTGGAGGAGTATCCACAAACAAAAGAATTGTTGCAGAGGGTATAGTGGTTATAATTTATAGAGAAATTTGATGGCTTCCATAAAGAAGTAACCAAATCTTTTGCAAGGGATTTTTATCGGGTCGAATTAGAGATATGAAACATAAAATGCACAGTGACATAGTCATTTATAGCTGAAGCTACTAGACTCGCGTAGATTGGAGAAAAATGGTTCAAAAATAGAGGTATTGAAAGAGAATGCTGGAAGGTTTTCCTTAAGAAACCAAGCATGGACACCACCATTTTCAAAAAGGGCATCCCAAGCATGGCATTGAAAAGTAAGTGGAGTAATTTACTTTTAAACAGGTACATTAAAAATAAAAATCAAGCCTTGAAAGCAAAGAATGAAATCCAAATAGCTAAGAGTGACAACCTCCATTTACATCTAAGTTTGTGGTTTAAGAAGAACAAGAAACTGAAAAAGAAAAATAGGGCTTTACAGAGATAGGTTATAAACTTGAAATACAAGATCCTCATGAGAAAACCAAGGATAGCAACGACTAGTAAGAAAGTGAAAAGGATGAAGTTAGATGTACTTGCAAAAATGTCCAAGTAAATGCAGTAGTTAAACAAAGATATAAATTTTGTGTTTTGCATGAGGACATACAAAATCTTTAGTGTGGGGGAATGTAGAGTTCCATGACTATTTTGTTTCAACACCCTTTTTCCTCCATTTTCCTCTTTTCATCATCACTATCAACTCAAAAAAAGAAGTAAAACCATAGATTTTGATAAGGTAAAAACTCTCATATGTCTTATTTTTCATATTCGTTAATGTGCCTTATTATTATGTTAAAGATTGCATTAGCTACAAAATTAACATGATTTTGTCGCTATTTTACAAATCTGCATCTATCTCCATGGTTTGCAGGGTTCTGGTGCACCAACGAAGCAAGGAAGCACATGGGAAGTTGAGGATCGATCCCCTCATGGATCTCCTCCTATTAGCTCGAGCCAATTCACTGAAGGAATCACAAAATGGCGCGATCAAAGGCACAGGTGAAACACGTAGTAGGAGAAGTCTGAATGCATCATGTTTCTCCTATCTTCTTTCCAAATAGAAAATCGTCAAGATATCGCTTTTACTGTTTAAGTTTCGAATTTGAATAAGGATTGATTAAAAGACCTGTAGGCATAGAAGTCTCAAACTGTTGAGCACACATTTTATATATAAATATGTATCCTGTATAAAGGATAACAAGGAAGTAAAAGTTAATCTTTGAAGAAATTTTGTGAAACAAACCTTTTGTTCTCATATTGAATTAAAGCTACATTTCTGTTATTCGATGTGTATTTGAGTGTGATTTACAACTACTATATGCGGAGGGCCCCTGTAGACAGTCAAGGTTAGGTTTATTTCATTTTATCACTTTTAGTTATCACAGTGTCATTTCTTTTGTAGCTTAGTTTCCTTAATTCACTCTTTTGTCTTTTCATTATAACTTAGTTAAATATCGTTATTTCATTTGCATTTGAATTTCTTTGTATTCATTTAATGGTTTAGTTTCTTCAATGTTTTTCACTTAATTACAGTCAATGTTAAAAGATTTTTTTCATGATTTTAGAATCAGAACTTGTATATACTCTATATTCAGCATTAAAATATTGTCTTCATGCTTTTTAGAATCATAATTTGTATATACATTGTAGACAATTTTTAAAGGGTCGTGTCCTTGCTCTTAGACTCATTTGAATCTAAATACTATGTTTTATTGCAGCAAGGTGTTTAGGTTAGGTTCATAATTTTAGAATGATTAACATAAGATGTTTTAGAATGATACTCAATATAGATATGACCTGGTAGATTAGTCTAATAATAGCTCTACTTCCATTCATTAATTTGTAGAAATCTAACTCTAATTTAATGCTTACAAATAGGAACCTAAATAACAATGAAAATCCCCAAAACAAATACAACCATCATCTTACAAATTAAAAGAAATGCTTCTAGCATATATAGTGCACTTGCACTTCATAAGTTTACCAGCTTCGATCAATAATTTATTCTTGCAATTTAGAACATTAAATTGACCAAACCTTAATGGTTGACTATGTGAATGGTAAATAGTATTACTGAGAGATAACCTTAAGAAAATACAACCCGATTTGGCATATTGGTTGTATTGTTGAAAACCTGAAATTTATCTCTATTCTCAACATGTCTGCTATAATCAAATTCAATTGTTTTATTTACACAATAGAACTAGCTTGCCGGACTCATGAGGAGAACAAGGAGAAAATGGTAGGACCCGAGATCGGGCGGGAACCGAAGTATCATCCACAACAGGGTATATGTATATAGTTAGGAACATAATTTATGTTATGAAGGAGGAAATATAAAGCCCAACCCACCATTCTTCTCTTAATGGCTGTTGACAGTGTTAGAAGAAAAACAAATAATAGAATAAAATATTTGAAAGGAATTAACAAGTGCTTGCCACTACAATAAGAACAAGCTAGAATAGAAGCATTGAATGATATCAATGTATGGGTCCTATCTTTTTCATTTGAATTACACAGAGAGAAAGGGTGTATAGATTGTAATAATTTTTAGAATTGGTGATACGTAGAAAAATTGAGCTTGTTTCTTATACTAAAAACCCAATATGACTGAATCTTCTTAAGAGTGAGGAGGGACTGAGACAAGCTCCGATGGTCTAGAGGTACTTATCCTCTTTCCAAAACTAAACATTCCACAAAAAAAAAAGGAATCCTAACTATCATACTTTATCAAGAGAAATTGTGCTTGGGTGAAACCTTTTGTAGAAACGTAGATAAAATATGACAATAGAATAGTTCGACTTCCATATTGAAGCTAGATATTTATCTACGGACATAATGAAAGAACAATCAATAAACATAATTATCTATACCCATACAATTTCAGATGCAACAACAACAAAAGTAGAAGAAATTTGAAGGTTTTATATCATACATATCCCATAAATAATTTAAATCCAGTAATATTAACTTGTGTTCTCTGGCGAAGGCATCACCCTTGATTTTAATTAAGAAGAAAACAAATAACAAAAACAATATCGAGTTGTTTAGACATTAGTACATCAAGCCATTTTGGCATGTGATTTATACTACAAAATCCGCCATGAAATTCATTATAAATAACCTTCTTGAATATTATCAAATCCACCATCATGTTCATTATGGATAATAACCTCAAGATTGACAGAAAGTGAGAGGTATGTTAGGGTTATAAATTGATTAACAAAATATCCCAATGGGAAACCCTCACAGGTTTTATAAGAGGGTCAACTATTAATTACAACACCGGTGAAGCGTATAACTTCTCTATTCTTAAAATTATACAAGTAACAACTATTGATACTGTGGGGAAGATCAATCAGAGAAAATGTTTTCCCACAAAACAATCTTTCTACTAAAGGAGGGTCAACATAACATTACAAATAAAAAGAAAAATCCCTCTCTACACTGAGAGTGGAAGAGAACATGAAAAATATCCATTGTGCTTGAGAAGATCCGCAAGAAGCTGAAAGGATTGTGTAGCAGAAACTAATCTGTATCATAGGAATATGCAGTCAGTTCCTTTGTTCCTTGAGAACCCTGAAATAACTCAAAGCACGCACACTTATAAACAAAAAAAGGAGAGGGCATGTGATGAGTGACAATATGTTGGGAGTGAACGCAATGAGATTTTAACAAATAACAATGCAAAACAAAAGGAATTTATATGGACTAATGACTATGGAAATTATAATGGGGATGACCCTAGGTAGTTTCACTCATCACATTATAAGAGTTTTATCATTAGGCCTGAAGGAAACAACTAAGGTTGAAAACTTCGTCTATTAGCAGGACTTAGGAAGACAATAAAAAAAAACAAAATATCACCAAATAATATGCATTAGATTGTTGTGAGTTACTTCCTAAGACTAAACCAGAGGGCATGAGGATGTTGCCAACCTTATACACGACTGGAGAGGAGTGGCATTACCAAGGATGAAAATTACTCCTTCTTGTATATATATATAATATATATATATATATATATATATATTATATAATATATATATATATATATATATAGATATATATATTATATATATATATATATATATATAATATATGATATATATAATATATAATATATATATATACATATGTTATATATATATATATATATACATATGTGTATATATATATATATATATACATAGGTATATATATATATTATACATATGTATATATATATATATATATACATTAATTATATATATATATATAAATATATAATATATATATATATATACATATATATATATATATTAATATACATATAGAGGAGTGGCGTTACTAGTGCCGAAAATTAGTCCTTTATTTAAAGCTCTCTGTTGCAGTCTGGGATTGATAGGTGCCATGCTGAATGACACAAAACGAATGCAAATTGTGGTATGTAATTGAGCTATCTAATTATTTGGAGCAAAGTTAGAACCATGGAATTATATGAAATATTGCAGAAATTCATTTATTTATAGATCTATCAGAGGGACTTGATACATTGGAATAACAGACGACTAGACCGGACCATTATTAAGAGGACTTTGAAAACCTCCTATTAATGCGTCACTAAATTCATTGGCTCTAGAATCTAGGACACATGTTAGGCAAGATGTATTTAGTCCTGGCCTTACAAGCGGATTAATTCCAAATTGAATCAAACCAATATGGATATACTTATAGTCATTCTCTAAACCCCAATCAACATATTCACAATTAATAAGTGGGACTTGATAAATCTGTTGTGATAATGAGATTGGAATATTCACAGAGGAAAATCTGAACAGACTAGCGACGCAGAATTTGAATAAATTCATATTGTATATCTTATCTACATCTATCTCTGGAAGAGACCAATTAGGTTTTGGATCATGATCCTGAAATACTACTTATCATTATACAGAAAATCTTTATCTAGTTTATTAAGCAATCTATTCATGAACGACCATATTTTCTCATGAGAAGCCTTCCTTTGTGTAGGTGTAAGAAAAGTATACTTAGGATCCATTATACTATCAAAGAGATTAGAAAAACCTAAAAATTGGAGAGTAACTTGCAATCGTGTGGTCTGCAGCCTAGAATGCCCAACACGACACCCTGGTCTTCAACGGGACTTATCACAATGCAACCTTCAGCTCTCACCTACAGTAGGTAGATCTTTAATATTTTAAATAAATGGAACCAAATAATTCCCAGCTCAACACTCAACACTAATGAAACGTGCCTCTGATATTGTCTGCCAAGTACTACAAAAGATGGTCACACTAGCCTTAGATTTCAGAACCCCAATTCGAGTCTTCATTCTCAAAGTCTGAGACGGATTGAAAGAAGTCTTTCAATAGCTCAGGAAAGAAATATCATCCCTCCAAGATTTTCATTTTCTTCTTTTCCAGCTACAAATTTCAGTAAATATACAGAAAAGTACAACCCTTCTAGAAATTCATGTGAATATTGTTTAGATATACCAGAAAAAATAAAAAAAATAATCAAGTTATTTCAAGTCCACAATCACATCATGGCCAACATCCATATTTCCCCAATTGTATAATGGCACCAACTCTTGATATCAAGATGATAAATCTCCCAAGAGAAAAGTCTAGTAGCAAAATTATGCTTCCAGAAAGGAATATAGAACCTATTAACTCTATCCCAAAGTTTAAAGATGGTTCTATGCAAGGAGATTTACAATTTCTGCAGTATAGATCTCCAATAGAAGCAAAGCCTTCTGAGCCGATAAAAATGCTAAATTACAACAATTATCAATCAGTATGTTTGTCCCAAAATATTGATGATTTAGCTAAATATGTGATCGAAATCAAAGAACATGTAAGACGCATACATATGACACATGATATGATGTATGCTCGCCAAGATAACCAGGAAGAGAAATTGAAAGAAATATTGTGTCAGTTAGAAGCTATAAATAGAGTTGTTTTTACTTTTAAAAATGATCTCCCCAATCCAAGATCTCCCCCAGACTATGAAGAAATAGAAGTTGAAGGTCCTAAATTTTCTTATTTTAAAGCATCCCAATCATCCTCTACACTAACTCTAGAAGTTATCTCTGATGACTTTATAGATATGAGTCAGCTAGAAAAGGTTTTATCCTAGCAAAAAACAAGTTGTGTCTACTCAAAGATAAAATAGATCAGTAAAGAAATTTTGAAATTAAGATTCTGGAAAAGAAAGTGTGGGTTAGTCCTCTAAGAATAAAAGGGATGACCCCTTTAGTTTCTCTTACAAGGAAGCAACAACCACAAGAGATGATGTTGGCTCTCAACCTCAGTCAAGACCATTCTATAAATGGACTCAGCACATATTAATAGCAGAAACTCATGATGATTCAGTCACTACACCAAGCCAGCTTGGTTCTACATTTTTCATAAATTTTGATTGTTTAGGCAGAGAGCAAGCCTTGATTATTATTGGGCTAGTCAGAGAAAATCAGACCTAAAGACTACATGGAAAGAGGTAGTTATATAGATAACTTGGGCTTTGATAGGCAATGCAAAATTATGGTGGGAAGTATTAAACAAATCAGACTAGTCAAGAATTTTAGAAGATGAAGACCCACTTAGAACCATACATATGGCACTAGCCCAAAAATTTATAGGAATAATACCAACAAACAATGAGCACTATGAATAAATTTTCATGAGCAAACATTTATGTAGTATTTACCTACTCAATGAATATTATTGCACAATGTAAAAAATCTATTACAAGATTCCTGATCATCAAAATATTGCATATCTACGGCATTATATATCATCTATGCCAGGTAGGATTCCAGAGCTTGTCCACCAAAGACTCACATCACAAAGTATCTTTATATATACATTGTCATTAGCTTCACTACATCAGCGTATTAACAGATTTTACGAAATGAATGTGCAACTTACAAGACTAAGAAGAATGTGAAAAATAGCTCAGCTTTAGCCCAGACTTTTGTAATACCTTTGAAGAAACATACCACTTTGGTTGTTTAAAAAATTCTAGTATGAAAAGGCTAAGAGATCTAAGAAATACCGTAGCCAAAAATGTAAGAGCCCAAAGTCATGCCAAAAATCTGATAGATGGTCTGACACACAAAATCGACAAAACAAAATACCTCAGTTCCAAAAGAAAAGGTATTTGTTCAGAAAAAGGGCATCACCAGCCAGGCAATCCAAATGCTTTATATGTGGGAAAAATGGCCATTGGGAAAACAGATGTCCAGAAAAGGGCAAACAAAAGATTCATACAGAGGTAATGATAATATTTAATTCTGTTCACAATCCTCCAGACTGAGATGATGTTTCAAATTCAGCCTCAGAATATGAACATTTCTCTGTACATAGTGAGTGAGGTGATGATATTGAGAATTCTTTGAATAAGATATCTCTATCAGATAGTGAAAATAGTAGTTGTACGTATTTATCAAATTGTTTTATGGTTTCATCATATAATTTTCAACAAAAATTAGCCAACCTCCTAAGGCAAAAGGAATCTCTCCATCCAGGATATCTCCTTCCAAGAGAAAAAATTCAGGAAAAGATAGATGCTCTAGAAAAATCAATAACCCAAGGTGAAAGCTTTTCTGATATACATTTCCAACCACAATACAATTCTACTAGCTGTCAAGACTCTATACTGGAAGAGATAAAGAGGACTGAACAAAGTTTGCAGGAAGATAGGAAACTCATGGTAAATCTTGCCACCCAAATACAGTCTAAAGTCCAACAAATGGAGGAGTTGAATTCAAAATTAGTAACAGAGGCTTTCTCCACTACAAAGACTCCATTTGAAGCTCTTACCCAAGGAGAATCAAATAAATAAATCAGTGGTTTAGGAAACAGGATGATAATACTAATAACCATAAAAGTGTCAGGTTACAAAGCCTATACACTAGATGCCCAAATAGATACTAGTGCTATGAGTAGTTGTTGCAAATATAAAGCCATACCATCTTATTACTGGCAACCTACTACAATCTATTTCAAAGTAGTAAACAATCAAATAATGAAGATCTCTCATGTAGCTCCAAACTTCCCAATTGGTTTGGCCTCTAAAGAAGTCTATATTACATTGTATAATTATGACACAGGATATGACCTATTGCTTGGTCAAGATTTTGTAAAAAGATACATGTCGATGATAGTTGACAAGAACCAAATTACTTTCAGCATACAGCAAGAAAAGGTATCATTTCCTGTGAAAAATGCTTATATAATCACGGTCCCTCCTGATGATATAGATATAGTCTCTGAGACTATAGAAGAGATAAAAAAGATCAAGAAAATTGTGAAGCATGTTGATCTTCATGGGAAAGATGTATTAAAAGATATTACAGAAAAACTAAAAAATGATTGTACTTATGACTATCCTGATGCTTTCTGGTCTAGGGAAAAATATTTCGTTTCTCTTCCATACAAACATCAATAGGAACAAAAACCTTAGAAAGTATATGCCAACCATATAATCCCTACAAAGCAACAGTTATGTCAAGAAGAAATCAAGCAGCTACTGGCTAGAAAATTAATAGAACCTTGCAAAAGTGCATGGGCTTGTCCAACTTTTTATGTAAATAAACATTCTGAACAAAGAAGAGGGAAAAGGAGGCTTGTCATCAACTACAAGGCTTTGAATGAAGCATTAGAACCAATCAGGTATCGCTTCCCAGTAAGGATACACTATTTTCAGAAATTTCAGGAGCAAATGTTTTTAGCAAATTTGATTTAAAAAGTGGTTTCTCGCAAATTGGAATTAACCCTGAAGATAGGTACAAAACAACTTTTGTAGTACTTGGCGAACAATATTAGTGGATGGTTATGTTGTTTGGTCTAAAAAATGCACCATCTGAGTTTCAAAAGTGCATGGAGGATATATTTAAATCATATGATTTAATTATTGTATATATTGATGATTTATTAGTTTATAGAAAAGATATTCAGTAGCATAAGAAGCATCTGGAAGTTTTCTACCAAGTGGTTTTTCAGCATGGTTTAGTACTATCAAATTTTAAGGAAAATTTTGTGATAGCACAAACTAAGATTGAATATCTTGGAATGATCATATCTTTAGGAAAAGTGCAGCTACAACCCCATGTTTTACAATAATTGCTCAATTTTCTAGATATTTTGCCTGATGTCAAGATAGTACAAAGATTCCTAGGATGCCTAAACTACATCAGGTAGTTCTATCTAGAACAAGCTAAATATACCAAGATCCTTTAGCAAAGGCTAAAGAAAAACTCAGCCTAGGTGCCACAAATGACAAAAGCTATACAAAATATTAAGAAAAGAATTAAAGACCTTCCATCTTTATCATTACCATAACAATACTTGCCTTTTATCCTAGAAACTGATGCATCTGAGCATACTTGGGCCGCCATTCTCCTACAGAAACATTCTAAAAAAGACGAAGTTTTTGCTTATGCTTCAGGTAGCTTTTCAGAGGCTGGAAGGAAATATCCTTCATCCCACAAAGAAATATTGGCTGTCAAAAATGGAATCAAAAGATTTAGGTTTTTCTTAAAAAGTGTTTCTTTCATTATAAAGACTGACCTTAAACATATGAAAGGAATGTTGTAGAACAGAAAACTACTAGAGCAAGGAAATTCAAGAGTACTCTGATGGGCACTCTGGCTTGAAGGATTTGACTTGAACATTGTTTATAAAGTAGGAAAAGAAAACTATCTTGCAGACATGTTGATCAAAGAAGGAACAGGAGGACAGAAAGAGTTTACTGACAAAAAGTTCGAAGTAGGAGAATGTTATTCTTCCATATCAAGATCCCAAGTTAGTCTTTGTAACTCTTGTCATTACCAGTTTTTTTGGGAATGTTTTTTTCAAAAGACATTAGCCCTGCCTAAAGAAATTCAGAAAATAATCTTAGAGAAGTGGTATAACTCTGATGAAGGAAGATTTAAATTATCAATAATTCATCTCTATTTAGGACAGGCATGAGCTAGACATCCTAGAATTGTATACATCTTTGACCCAAATTTATCTTGGATGGATTATTATGGTATTATGCAGTATGCCAAAGCATGGAGAGAAATTTTCCTAGTTATGTATTGTGAGGATGTAACTTCCCTTTTCAAGTTTCGGAGCCAATGGATGGATCTATTTATGCATTCTTACCCTCCTCGGAAGGAAGAACTTAATGAGAAAAGCCCGTGATGGACTTTGTCTGTTTTACATGGAGATATGGAAGAAGGAAGTTCTAGGTATAATATTTTTGGATTCCACCTCCTTTTCTGTGGCACAACATTCATTCCCATTCCAGAAGAATCTCAAGAAAGAAGTAGTTTCATTTTAAGCCTTGATTATTTTGGAGAAATTGGCATCATCCCAGAAAATCGTGACCCATTTATGTCATGATCTGCATTTTCTACTTGTTTTGGAAATGAATCACCTTGGCTAGCTAAAATTGTACCTAGTATCAATCTCGATCCACATCATGAGGCACTCCATCAGGAGTCATCAGACAGTTATGCTTCAGACTATGACTCTGACAGAAGTCCCAAAGGTCAAGATTGGTGATTATCCAGCTTTCGGGGGTTCCTCCATAAAGAATCTCCCCAGTGTATATCTTTTAAGATCATATGAATTATTTTCTTTATCTTTATTTCCTTTCATGGGTTACTATTTCAAGGAATGTCCACTGTACATTAGCTTTTATCATTTTCAAGTCCTTTATTTTCCTTTTGTGGGTTCCTTTTTCAAGGAATCTCCACTGTGTATCAACTTTAGTTATCTCATAGTGATTTCCTCTCGATATTATTGTACTATGAAGATTTAGTAGAATAAAGTTTGAAACTTTACAGAGAGGATGATTTGGAAAGAAATGATGTCGAGACTCTTGGAGGTTCTTATATATAGGACCAGAGAGATTGTAAAGATCATCTTAGCGAAAAGAGTATTGCTATAATACTATCTGTATTTCGCATTTGTTGTGTGTTCTATTTGTGTGTTTCGTTGAGTTTCACATCTGTGTTTTCGCACATTGGTATTAGTTTCTCATATGTGTTTCGTTTCACACATTTAGTTTCGCATATGGTATTTGTTCAAAAAAATACCTCGGTTCCAAAAGAAAAGGTATTTGTTCAAAAAAAGGACATCGTCATCCAGCCAATCCAAATGTTTTATATGTGGGAAAGATGGCCATTGGACAAAGATGTCCAGAAAATGGAAAACAAAATATTCATACAAAGGTAATGGAAATATTTAATTTTGTTCACAATCCTACATACTGGGATGTTGTTTCAAATTTAGACTCAGAATATGAATATTTCTCTGTACACAGTGAGTCAGATGATGTTATTGAGAATTCTTACAATAAGATATCTCTATCATATAGTGAAAATAGTAGTTGTACATATTTATCAAATTGTTTTATGTTTTCATCATATACTGTTCAACAATAAATAGCCAACCTCCAAAGGCAAAAGGAATCTCTCCATCTAGGATATCTCCTTCCAAGAGAAAAAATTCAAGAAAAATTAGATGCTCTAGTAAAATCAATAACCCAAGGTGAAAGATTTTATGATATATGATGAGCCCCAATTTTGGTACAATTTGGGCTCATTTTGGCCTATTTTACTTGCTCAAACCATTCATCTTTATTTGCTTATGCATGCATTTCTTAGTTTATTCATGTTGTTTGTAGGAGGAAGGTTAGACACTTTATCTACGTGACTAATGCATTGCGATTCCAGGTTTTGGCATTAAAAAGGGAGCAAGAGACAACGCAAAAGGGATAAGGAGACAATAAGGTGACAATGCTGATTTTGTGGAGAGATGTCCACAGTCTTGGGACATTCCTCGTGATTGCCACCAAGAACTCCGAGCTCCAATCCATCTCCCCTCCGAGCTCACGAAGCAGCCAGCTGTCCTACATGAATAGCAGTCATAAACTGTTCTACGAGAGCAGTAGTTATGACTGCCCTACAGGATCCGCAGTCAAACTCTAGTTGGACAGTCGAGCCCCTAAAATCAAGGGCACTCGGTGGCTCATCGTTTTTTTGTATAAATTTGAAGGCCTTAGCCTTAGATGGTTGTTGAAACTCTCGCATTATCATTGTAATTTCGGAGCACAGTTTTGTTTTGTTCCTTTTCGTAAGCCAATTCGGCATGACACCAGTTTTATGAATAAAGAAGGCAGTTTGTGATCTATTTCTGATTTTTCTTAGGAGACTATAGCTCTCAGGTTAGGGCCCAACCTGAGAGCCATAGATCCCCTCTGTTGTAGTGTTGTTTCCATTTTATTTCCAGCACTTTAAGTTTCGTTTATACATGCAATTCGAATGACAGTTTGATTTTCTTATGAGTAAGATAGATTTTGCTTATGGTACAATTGATTCCACTTGCTTAGCGTAGTAGAGGATATATAACATCCATTGGAGCTCCAGCAAAAACGGTTGTTAAGGCTCACTGCCATCTCTCTTGAAGATTGGGGTGCAGTCCATAACTAGCCACCAAAAACACGCATTATCTTACTTGATGATTGCTGCAATACAGTCACGGTCTTGATTAGATGCTTCCTTGTCAGTCACACCTGCACATATACTTTCATCACAGCCTCATACATATTTCTCTTTGCGTTTTGGATTGTTGTTCATTGAATTCACGGCATAAGTAGTTAGGTTGATGTATTTTCGGTTTGGTGACAGTCATAATCATTTGTTTCATTTACACTCCTCTTTCTCGTTCCATTACCATTACCTCCATCTTGATCATGCATGCAACTATATCTCCTCGACCCTCACTTCGTTCTGTCCTCTCCTAAAGTCTTCCATTCCTCACGTAGCTTCATTCCTTGACCTTTCATTGACATCACTTCAACATACTCCCTACACCAGTTTCCCATCTCATCCTTCCACTTCTGAGCCA
>APFE030920299.1:0-104741 GCA_000404065.3 Pinus taeda | reverse complement strand
GGCCAAAACAATCCATCTCCATCATTGTTCCACAAATGAGAAAATTGCAGACATCTTCACCAAAGCACTTGGAAGAGAAAAGCTTGAACGATTCAGAACGATGCTTGGACTCACCAACGTCCCTTCAGATTAAGGGGGGGAATGTTGACACCTAATCCTTGTGATTTGGTAAATATATGTAAATAAATAAATGAGAAATATGAACAGTCACCGGGAGATGAACTGAACAGTCTCTCCCTCATGTATATAATAGACCTATCTGATGGAATAGAAGATATGAATCATTTTTTGCTTAATGGAGTTACTGCCTGGCCTGACACATCTTGATGTTTACTTGTCAATAAAAACAATTAAGAATCGCACTAAGAGAAATAATTCCCAAGATAGATTAGTTATCTTTGTATATTTTTGCACTTTAGAATAGAGCATTTATCACTCCCATTATACATTACCAACCAATCATCCATCAACTCACATGTCATTGGGAAACTGGTCCCATTACATCCAGCCGGAGCCACCACACCAAACGGAAAAGGAGCTGCTTTAAGGTCCGGACCGGGTGGTTTTCCCCAATGTTGATGCTGCGATTTTCGAGGCATCAACATTTTTGGTGCTAGAAGGAGGGCATGAACTATGAATGGCAATCAAATCCAAAGCCATAGGCCATTCCAAGAGTAAATCTCCCTCAACATCTCCCCCGACTTCTCCCTCGCATTCTAAATCTCCAATTTCTAAGAGAGAAGTTGAGAAAACAGTGATTTTTGAACCCCAAAACATCTCAGATAAATCTACTCTTGAACCTCCTGAAGCTCAATTTCTAATTCATAAACTTCAAGGATTTTCAATATCACCACAGAAATCTAAGTTATCTCAAGGCAGTGTGACTTCGTAATACATTCCTTCCCATCCTCTTACTAGACTACAGAGTGAAAAGCTTGGTATTGAACCCACAGAATTCCCTCTGCCTAAAAGAAAAAAGAGAAAGGAAGACACCTGAAGGGTCTGATAGTGAGACTCTTTCATCATCATCATCATCCATTTCATCTAATCCATTGCAAAGTCAACCATCCACTCCTCACTCCATATTGTTGTTCAACATGGTACTGGAACTTCAACATCTTCTTCCCAACCACTAGGAACTTCATTTGCGCTTTCCTCTATTAGTAGCTCAACAATGGCTCAAAGACTATGGAACAATCCAGGGGCAATCACAATGCTTGCACACTTGGGTCAATTTCCGGCTCACCCCGAAAAATGGTTGCCAAAGTTTAACCCGGATACAGGGATACTAACAGAAGAACACATAAACAACTTTATGTTTTCAGTAAACTTAAAAGGAATAACTGAAGAAGATGCAGTTGTTAGGATTTTCCCATATACCTTCCAAGGAGCAACTGAGTCTTGGTATTTTTCATTACCATCACGATCCATTACTAGTTGGAACATTTTTCAAGAGTAATTCTTGACTAAATTCAGTGATGATAGGTCTACAACGACATTAATTAATGATCTCTCAAATCTTAAAGTTGAATTAAGAGAACCTATCAAAGATTTCAACCCGCGATTTAATAAGCTCTTAAATCAGATTCCTACTGCATCTAAACCTAGTGAAGGGATTAGAAGTGAATGGTACATATCAGCCTTACCTTCAAACATAGTAATCTTTGTTGATAGAGCTGCAAAGCCCACTTTAGCAGAGAATATGAAGGAACCAATCTCTGTCGAAAAACATATCATTGCCTTGGAAAAGAAAACTGCCCTAGAAGAGCGAAATTCCAAGAAGGTTACTTTTAAAGATGATTCAAAGAAGAAAATGGCTAAAGATCTATATGATATGGAAGGTTTTCAAACGGTTTTAAAGACTATGTCAAATGAGATGGTAGAAATTAAAAAACAAGTAGCAGAGACCTCCACTAAGAAGCCACTTAGAAACTTCAAAAGACCTGAATCAAAACTGCCTAATGTTATGTCTAATGTAGAATCAGATCCGGATAACGATGAAGATGAAGATACAATATTATCATAGGAGGAAACTGAGGAAGAAGAGGTTGTAGAATGTCATGGTATGTGGGACTTCATTTTGACCAATTCAGATACTGAAAGTGAATAGGAAGTTTTCCCAGTAAGTACCAGGAGTAAAGGATCAACAGAACCTATTCAGCCAACTCAAAAGAAGAAAAATGTGAGTCCTACTACTAAAGATAAGGTTCCCACAAAGAAATCTACAGCAGTGCCTACTCAAAATCAACCATCATCTTCCAATCCACCTTTATCATCCAAGACATTAGTAGTTGCTAACTCTATGGATTACAACATCATTGAAGACATGAAGAAGACTAGAGAAAATATCTCTATATTTGAGCTTAGCAAGCTCAAACATCAATAGAAATTGCTACTCAAAGAATTAAATGCAGTACCTTCTTCTCCTCTTCCAAATGTTGCACTATCCAAGGTAGCTAATGGAACGGGTAAGCCACCATCCGATAGAGTAGAAGCTACTGATGTTGTGTTGATCGGAGATAGATCTAATTCTCATACCCCTCCTTTTCTCTTGACCTATGAAATCTACGATAGAAACTTGCATAATTGCTTGATAGATTCAGGGGCTTCATCAAATATAATGCCAGCTTCAGTTTGCTCAAAATTAAATATTGAGCCTCAAAAGTCTACAATGCATATTGTTCAGTTGGATAGAACTAAGGTTCAAGTTTTGGGGGAAATCAATTCAGTTACCATTAGGTTATCAGTTGATCTAAGAGTAGTTCAAAGAATTGATATTTTGATTGCTAACATCCCTGATTTTTATGGTTTAATTCTAAGCAAGGATTGGTCTGAGAAACTCCACAGTTACATTTCTACCGATTGGTCTCATATGTGGCTCCCCTATAAGGGAAAGCCAAATCAGACTAAGATCGATCAGGAGAAGCATATGACTCATACTGTAACAGAATTTGAGCAAAAAAACCACCCCATAGCATTCAATAATAACATTCTTGACAACTACTCATCTAAATCATTCTTTGGTAATTTTAATGCTCAATCATCACCTTTCTCAATTAATAGTTTCACATCTCAAATAGTAAAATTTTCCCATACAGATACATCAAGGTGTGTTAATATTGCTGAGGAAATTGTAAATAAAACTGTATATAAGACTGTATTTTGGTTTTTATATTTTGATGGGTCAAAATCCAACGACAGCGCAGGAGCAGGATGTATTTTAGTTAGTCTTGAAGGAGAAAAAACTATGTTATCCTGTAGACTAGAATTTGAGTGTACAAATAATATTGTTGAATATGAGGCGTTGATCCAAGGAATTTACAAAGCAATATACCTAAAAGTGCAATATCTTAAAGTATTTGGTGATTCTAAAATCGTTATTAAGCAAGGAATACTATACATTACCTTTCTGGTCATCTTAAGCATTATCAATCCTTAGTTCAAGATCTTATTTCTCATTTTCTAGCATTTAATATTTCTCCAATTCCTAGATCTCAGAATGTAGCAGCCAATTTACAAGCTAATGTTGCTTCTAAGTTCCTCCCATCCGAGGTTTACAACCCTGATAGATTTTTAGTTGAATTGAATTTTAGACCATCGGATCCACACAATATCGCTAACTGGTGGGTATTCAATCATGACTACGACATTTTGAATTTCTTAACTTCTGATAAATCCTATGATGACCAGATTATTGATGAGAGTGAGCATGATCTTCAAATGAAGAAAAGACTTGAGGAAACTTCTATACCTAAATCAATGGTCAAGCTTGAGAATCTATATGATATCAAGGATGGGTTTAAACAAATTACTAATTCAAAACTTCAGAGTTCTACTTTGAGATTTGAATTAATAAACCTTGGCACTGAGGCCAAACCACAAAATATCAATCTAGGATTAGGACTTACTTCAGAAGAAAGAATTGCTTTTATAAGACTTTTGAATAGATATAAGAATTTTTTCACTTGGAATTATGATGACTTAAAAACATATGATACTTCTATCATACAACATACAATTCCAATGATATTTGAAGAGAAACCAATACAGCAAAAATTGAGGAAAATGCATTCGAACCTAGAAAGTCAGATTAAAGCAGAGTTAAACAAACTCTTAAAGGCTAAGATATTTTCCCCGTTAGACATTCAAAGTGGGTTTCTAACTTAGTGCCTGTCAGAAAGAAAAATGGTGACATTAGAGTTTGCATTGATTTTAGAAATCTTAATAAAGCTAGTCAAATGGATAACTTCCCACTACCAACGATGGAGCAAACTCTTCATTCAGTAGCTGGTTCTGAATTAATGTCTTTCTTAGATGGTTTTTCTGGATATAACCAAATATTGGTGTATCCAGATGACAGACTCAAGACTACTTTCAGAACTAAGTGGGGAACATATGCCTACCAAAAATTGCCGTTCGGTTTGATTAATGTTGGGGCTACCTTCCAGAGAGTAATGGATATAGCATTCAAAGGTCTAATTAATAATTCATTTGTTGTCTATTTAGATGACATTACTGTCTTCTCCAAAAAAATAGCACATCACTTACATGATTTGAAACAAATCTTTGAACGCTGTGAAAGGTATGGGATTACATTGAATCCCAAGAAATCATTTTTCGCTCTTGACCAAGGTGAAATCTTGGGGTTTATTGTCTTAAAAGATGGTATTTATATCGATCCAAAAAAGATCAAGGATATTTCTGATATTCCACTTCTTCACAATAAAAAAATCAATGCAATCATTTTTAGGTCAAATAAATTTTGTAAAAAAAACTGTTCCAGATTTTTCACAGATTGTTTTACCATTACAGACGATGATCAAGAAAAACTCAGTGTTTAAATGGGGGCATAAAGAAAAGGAAGCTTTTGATTCAATCAAACAGGCAATCATAAATGCTCATGCATTAAGCATTCCCAATTTTTCCAATAATTTCATTTTATAAACTTTGGCATCTGATACTTCCTATGCAGTTGTGTTGACACAAATCAATGATCAAAACATGGAACCACCCATATCGTTTTTCAGTTCAAATCTTCAAGATGCTGGGCTTAATTACTCTGAAGTAGAAAAGCAAGCCTTCGTTGTGTTCAAATCTATTAAACACTTTAGGCCCTTCCTCTTAAAAATTCATACGAAAGTAATAGTCCCATTTTCAGTAGTGAGAAAATTACTAGTTCAAAGGGAGTTAGGAGAAAAAATGGCAAACTGGGTTACAGCATTACAAGAAGATGATTTGGACATTAAACCACCGAAAATTGTCAAAGGTCAAGGTTTTTGTAGGTTGTTTGCAGGAGCTTCTAACATTCAGGAATATGAAGGTTAAAACAATATTGAGGAGATCAATGAGATAAGTACCATCAATCCTGAATCTCAATATGCAGATTTGATATTTTATTTGAAAAATGGATATGCTCCTTTTAATATTTCCTATAAAAATAAGCGTGCCATAAGACTGAAAGCTAAAAACTTTGAGATTATTGATGATGTGTTGTTTATAAGGAATTATGATTCGGTTTTGTTAAGATGCCTTGAAAAAACTGAGGCACAAAAGGTCTTGCAGGAACTACATGATGGTCCAGCAGGTGGACATTTTGGAGGTGATACAACAGCTCACAAAATTATACATGCTAGTTATTATTGGCCCACGTTGTTTAAGGATTCCCATGAATATGTAAGAAAATGCAGAATGTGTCAGACTGCCAGTGGTAGACAAAGGAAGCTAGCCTTTCCCTTGCAACCAATCAACATCGAACAACCTTTTGAACAATGGGGACTAGATATCATCAGAGAAATTATTCCACATTCATCCAAACAGCACAAATATATTCTTACAGCCATGAATTACTTTACAAAGTGGGTAGAAGCAATTCATTTGAAGGTAGCCAACTCTTAGGCAATTATCAACTTCATAGATCAATTCATCATTACCAGGTTTGGAGTACCTAATGCTCTAATTTTCGATAATGCATCTTATTTCTCTGGAAATACCATACTTGAATTTGTTATTAAAAGAGGGTTTAAATTGAAATACTCTACAAACTACTACCCTCGGGGTAATGGTTTAGCAAAATCGACCAATAAAAATCTCATCAAAATCATTAAGAGAATTGTTGATTAGAATCAAAAGAATTGGCACAAGCCTTTGGTATTTGCACCATAGGCAGATCACATAACGCAGAAGGCCTAATAGGCACTTCTCCATTCAATTTAGTGTATGGAAAAGAAGTTGTCATATCAGCAAACTTAGCACTCCCATCTCTAGCCTTAGTGCAGTTTATTGAAGAGAATCCCTCATCTTCTATTCAATTGAGATATAATCAAATCCTTAAAAATTAGAAGAAGAAAGGGAAAAAGCCATAATTACACATGCAAAGCATCAACAGGTTATTAAATATTTTTTTGAAACAACTTCCACTGGCCCAAAATTTTTACAGATTGGTGATCTTGTTTTGAAATGGGACAAATCCCACGAAGATAAAGGTAAACACACTAAATTTCAGAAAATGTGGTTAGGACTGTTTCAAATCATCGAGAAGATAGGCCCATCGACATTCATATTGCAAGATCTATCAGGAAAGAGAGATTCTCTTCCTGTCAATGGGCTTATCTTGAAAAAATTCTTTACTTAAGGAAGAAACCCCTTATTATTTGTAAATATTCAATTTGCAATTATATTTGTGTGGATTTACAGTTTTGTTTGTTTGCTAGAAAATAAGGTTGTAAATAGCCTTCTATTGGCCTTTACTATTTTT
The DNA here is from genome assembly GCA_000404065.3 of Pinus taeda. NCBI lineage: Eukaryota > Viridiplantae > Streptophyta > Pinopsida > Pinales > Pinaceae > Pinus > Pinus taeda. The sequence continues at coordinate 97,987 of APFE030920299.1, read as the reverse complement.
AAAGTTGCTTAAAGGAAATAGTGTTAATATTTGCTTTTGATAAATGGAAGCCTTAAAAGAAAAGAAGGAAGTGCTAGGGAATTAGATACAATTAAACTCTGAAAACCTCTTTTATTTTTGTAAGATCTTTTCAAACCTTGAAAATATTGTAAATCACTCTAGGTTATTGAAGCCCGAATAAGGTTATCTATAAAAAGCAAAAGCTTATCCAAACTTAGCATTTTTAACTCTTACATTGTCATCCATATTCTCTTAAGGAGTAAATCATTCACCCCATCCTAAAAGATTGTGATTTTTCAAAGCGTAATTCTAAAATATGTTGGATATAAAAGATAAGAGGTCTCATTACGAGCCTGCTTACCATGATCATAGGGAAATAATTAAACTGACATTACCAATACTGCATATCAAAACAGGTCTCATCACAAACCAACTTGTTCAGTTCAATTACAACCAGTGAATGGCATTGTCATAGCTGGCCACCAAACCAGGACAATAGATTTTTATCTTTTTAAATAAAATAGAAAAGATGAAAAATGCAATACAAAAATATGTGGAAACATATCTTTTTGGATTTACTCTCAGAAATTATACTCTGAAATGGATGGGACAATGAATGAGAAATCTTCTTGTTTTATCTTTATCAACCAATCAAGGATTAATTGAACTTAGAATGTTTTTATTTTCAAGATAAGAAAGAGATTGCAGAAACATTTTTCATTATATTCAGAGTTCACGATTATCTAGTTGTTCTTAGAATTTCTCTATACTCAAAGGTTTTGAAATAAAGAAAGTTAGAATATTGCATTACTTTCTTAGAGATAATTGTTTCTTCCAGTGAATCGCCAATTGTTGTGCTGTACAACAACACACCCCCCCCCCATTTCTTAAAATTTTTACACAAGAAACTTGAAGTAGAAATCGGTCCCTTTTTAAATGAACTTAGAAAATTAGTGATCCAATAAAATTGTTTGCCCGACATTAATCATATCACACAAAAGGTCCGATGCAAGAGTTATTACCCAAAACCTTTTGATAAAATGTGAAATATCCTTTTGAAAGTCATCATAAGTAACTCTCTGATGCGATAAAGCGGTCGAAGATCGCATATCGCAATGATAAAAGGATGCACTCAAAAAGGTCCACATTAAAACCTCTGATCCAATAATGTAATTGTAATCGGCTGTCGGAGGTATCACACAACACATAGCAAGGATGACTCTGAATCCCCCGATTGCGATAGGCGCTCATTTCAAGGAAACCTCATTTAAAGGTATTGTTTGCGAATATAAATTTTAAAAGCAATAAACCAAATTATTCATTGAACGTTCCATGCCTTATTATATTTCCTTTATCATGATCGGAGCTATCAATCTGAAACGCTAAACCCGACCCATTGAATCTTTCGATTGCGCTTCACGATTATTATTGATCGTTGATCGGGGAAATCTAAAGACACGCTCAAAAGGATCATTATGGTTGATGCGATGGGTAATTATGACATTTATTTACTACAATTTGCAGTTATGATGGTTATTAATTTCACAGTTAAGGGTGAATCCTTCGAGGATTTCACCCGTGGTGATTCTTAATTACATTTAATTTATCATATGTGAATTGCCTTAACTGTTTTCATTCCATATTAAGCTTTCAGCACAAATATTTCTCTGTTACGTTTTCCATTGTCTGTGCAGAGCTTCTCTAAGATTATGAATCCGAAAAAGATGGGAAAGAAGGTGAAGAAAGCCAAGGCCCCTGTCATAGTTAAGGAACCATAGCCGAATAAGAAAGGATTGATATTAGATACGATTTGCCTCGATTTAGGAAAAGTAAGCTGGGAGAATATCTATAATTTACTAGAAGCGGAAGAGCCTGAAGAACTTGAAATAGAAGCTATAGCAGATTCTACAAGTGAATCAAAGAATACTTTGAAAGAATTGGCCTACTCATACCTACACAGAATAGCAGCACGTCCCAAAGTTTTACCATATAATGACGTGGTCAGATGGATCATTGAAAGCATTGCAACTACAGACGGGACGTTTAGTACAGCCGAAGGAAAAGTGTTTGGGTCATTTAGAGCATAGGATCTCAAACAAATGTATCATTTACCCAAGCCAGAGAAGTATTATAATAAAGCATTCTTAGAAGCTTTTGCGAAGGAAAATGACATTGAATCAGATCCTATCAAGCAACGGAGACACTTCCCGACCAAACACAAGCACGAGACATCAGGTATGTACTTTGTAGATTCATTAGCTTCTCCTTATTGTTATGCTGGTGCATTGATGTGCAGACTCTTCGAAGTCCATAATTCCGCTAAGTTCTCTATAGATATGGTTCCTTTAATGGAAGCTGCAATTCACGACTATATTATGGATTGGGAAAATATTCTCTCTAATAAAATGGCCACCGAAATACTTGAATATAGAAGAAAGAGGTATGTAGTTTCCTGGGTAATAACTCATTTTTACTTCAGTGCCTACATAATGGACACCATCTGTTTTAATTCTGAATACCCCATTTTCGGATGGAAATGGACTCCCCGGGATCCCAATCCCGTTCACATCTATCACAAAGAGCTATGGAAGGCCCATTATAAGAACCATTTATATAGAATTTGTAATGGTTTTATTCTTCCTGTACATTACTCCTTATTCAATAAGCTTGCCCCTAGGATATCCAAGGAAGCAACAATTGACCTAACAGCAGTGGGTAGTTGTTTCGGTAGTCTCACTGATCCTCATGTTCTTCCTCTGTATGTCCCCGATAAACTACTGGCCTGGGAATTAGCATATCAGATAACAGTTGCAGGAATGTCAAAGACCCTTAGGGATTCCAAGAAACACATGTGGCCTACATTTCCCCTTTGGTGTGGTGCCCTTACCCTACATGATTTTAAACATGCATAGAAAGAGGCCGAGAAAATCAAGTTGTTAAATCTTGCAACTATTCCAAAAAGATAGTATGACCCTAAAAAGGTTGCCTATAATGTTACTTCTCAGGCTAAAATCGTGAGATTTGATCATGAAGAGGATAGCTTTGACGACTTGTTTTCTTCAGCAAAACTATTTTTCCAGGTCAAAGGATTGGCTAAGACTAAATTGGGAATAGAAGAATTAGAGAAATTAAATAGGCTCAAGGCTTAGAGCTTGGAAACCCTGCCTTTAGATCTATTAGCTACAACTTCAACGGTTCAACCACAAGGCCACAATGAATAGAAAATCACTGAGAATGCTCCCAAAATAGAGAAGGTTCCTGAGAAGAATAAGAAACTAGAACAGGAGCAGAAGCAGGTAATAGTTAGTGAACCCCTTGATACACACATTAATGTTGACCCTAAGTTGATCAAGGAATGGGAACAATTCAATTCTATCATTAGTAATCTAGAGAACACCCAAGGGTTCACTACACCAAAGGTGTCTACAACTCAAAAATTAGTATTCAATACAATTTCAATTGTAGGAACAAGCGGCCCACCCAAGCTTCATAAAGACATAGAGATCATCCCTAAAAATCCCACTGATGAAATTGTTTTGCATATAGAAGTGATACCACCACTAGATTTCTTCTACAACCCTAAGCATAGGGTTGTAGTCAAAAGACAGGGAAAGAAGAGGAAAATTGATCCCTCTTCTCTTTTGACTCCTCAGATGGAAATGATGAATGTGGTATGGAGAGAGGAAGTAAATCCCTCCAAAGATTTAACCAAACTTTCTCAGTATGCTGGAGCATATACAACGGCAACAATAGATAAGGTTTCAGAGGTTAATCATTTATTAAAGGAAAAAGATCAAGCGATCATTCAACTAGAGGCACAATCGGTGGAATGACAACAAAGAGTATGTTAGCACCTAAATCCGCCTTAGGCTGAAGGAAGGAAAAATTCAAGGTAACCATAAACCATGCTCAATCTGGTAGCTAGCCCTACCAGAACAGGAGAGGGCTCTCTCCGAGTCACGCTCAGTGAATAGATAAATGAAACGGTCTGAGATGACTTACAGTGAAGTATTGATCTTAGGCTAGTAATTCAATATGGATACAAGAAGTGATTTTTATGAATCACTGTGTTCCTCGGATGGTATGGGACCAATGGACCGCAATGAACAGAGAATTTAATACAAAGGCACAGATTACTTCGTGAGGCAAGATAGGCGGAAAGCCTAGGAATTTAGTTTAAGATAGCGCGGAATGGAGAGATTGCTTAGGAGGGTGAAAAGGGCATGGACAACATGAATCCTTTTCAACAGAAGAAGAACATTGAACATGAAATTTTCCCACAGGCAGAGCAATAAGATTGAATTCTACCTTATCTAACTTAGAAAATTTCACTGGAAATGAATATGAAATGAACTATGAAACATAACAGGATACACATGAAACATAAGAGACACATTTGCTACACTCACAACCACATGAATCTCATGAAACAGAGCCGCTGCCTTTCATTAATCCTCTGTCAAAATATACAACGAAGAAACAGAGTTTCTTTCCCACAGTCTCCCAGAAGTTACAAGCAAACCAACCCTTTGCAAATAGTTTGCATACAATATATAGAATGTTCCATGAAGAGATAGAATGCCCAAGGGTTGGGGAGTTACTCGAATCATTACAAAATGGAGGTGGAAAGCCAACCATTAGCTACAGGTGCAGCGCTACAAACATGACAAATGGCTTGGGTGACTGTTTGCCTTCCTTTGCCACTTGGATAGAAGCCCATATGGAGTGAAAATAATTTAAATGCCGCCTTTGGTGCCGAAAAAGTGAAGTGTAGATGAGAAGGCCCACTTATGAAAAGTCGTGAATCGAAATATCGCGAAACAGAGGTAAATTGGGCCTTTTTTCCTATATGCGCCGCGCCACTTTGGGGCCAGTTTTGAGGCACTTGCAGGAGTCCAAAATGTGCCCAAGTGTGCTTGTTGGAAATTCTGTCTTGTCTACTTTCCAACCCAAGTGGAATTTTTTAATTTGGAGCTCATTTGCCCCTCCAAATCTTCATTCTCCCAAGACTACTTCCTGTGTGTCAAAATAGGGGCAGAGAGGCCATTTTTTGGGTGTTTTTGACCTCCTGGAGACTCAAATCATGCCCAAATTTCTTGCCCAAGTAACAGTAGTCATTATTTTGCATGGTGAATCCAAAAATGCAAGCCATTTGTCTTTTGGAGCTCCCAATCCTACGCGCTGCGCTAGTGGCGTGGAGCACAGGGAGAAACAACCTGTGTTTGTGACCAAAATTGTCCCAAATTTCTTGAAATTTGGGCTGGAGGTTCTCTAAGAGGAACTATGCTAGGCCACAGAAGCTTTAGCCAAGATTCGAAGCCGATCTTGCTCTTTTGCCTCTTTTGCCTCTTTTGTTACTTTGCTCAATTTTGCCTTCAAGCTCCTTATCCGGGCCTTTGCACTCATGTTCCGTGCCTTGTAATGATAAATCATCCTCCTCAGTATGGTTTTGTCTCTATCGGCATTCTCCAGTAGCCTCTCAAGGTGTATGTTGATCTGCTCTAGCCAGGACTCACGGTCATTGTTGATCTCTTGCTCCAAGGTAGTGAGCTCGATCCTCCTTTGTTGGGTAGCTTGTCGATTCTCAGGAATGTTTTGCAGCTCCATGATCTCATGTTGGTCCTCAAGCTGCTTGTTCCTCTGCTCCAGATACTTTATGATCCATTTGGCCCTCTCCACATTGAGTGACAAGTCTTGGATCTCCATGTTCTGCTCCTGAATAGTCATCCTTAGTCGGGCATTCTCCACCTCTGCATCATCATCCTGAATGAGGATGAAATCGGCCTCCTATTCTCCTAATGGCCCCTCATCATGCATGGGCCCCTTTCCCTTGTCATGTACCTATGTAATTGATGCCGAAAGCGAGGCCCCTTCCACCCCGGGTGGAGATAACACTCGCTTTGCTGCTACAAACAAGTGTCTACTGCCTCTCTAATATGTCACGAATACTGGCATAGTCGTGGTCTCATGGTGCTCATACTGATGAGAAGGACCACCTATCTCATGCTCTGGCTCTGATAGTACATGTGATCTGCTGAAGAAGTCACGGGAGATGAAGTCCTCCCAAGCAATGCCCTGCAACCCTAACTGATGATCTACCAAAATCCGGATAAGAGCAAAGTGATACACACTGTTAAGCTACTGCTGAGGGGTCTTATGTAGCATGAAGGTGTTCATCCTCTCTATGTTCCTGCATATGAAAAATGGGAGGTTCATCATCCTCACCCTGGTAAAGTGCATGAGCAACCTGATGTGATAGGCATATAGACGAGAGAACCTCCCCTCATAGCTGAAGTATTTCATGATCAATTCATGAGTGGAGCATACTCATCTTTCAAGTATCTGAAGGGAAAGACTCTTGTGAGCTGACTCAAGAATCTGGCCTTGATGTAAGGCTCATAGTGTTGCCTATCCACCTTCTTCTTCTTATGCCACTGTTCTCTAACATTTGGTATGCCTGTTGCCACTGAGATAGTTTCGGGTGTCAATGTGAAGGTGACCCCGGCCAAGATAGATTGACCTCCATTTAGATGAAGCACAAAAAGACAGGCCAACTCATGATGAACTCTAACATTTTCCACCCTTTGAGAAAATTCAAAACATGCTAGGTGCTGGAAACATGACATGGCAAGAGGGCATGCTTGTAATTCAGTGAGGGTAGTGGGTTCAACCCTAACATGTTTGCCACTCTTGTGATGTCTCCTAGGAACCTGCTCCTCCGAGGATGAGTCACTTTGTGTCTCCATCTCATACTCTGATGAGTGCTGTGACGCCATGACTGTTGTGTGAACTGTACTTAGGCTGCCCTTTGATGATGGTGTGAAGCTGGGTGCTCTTGTGATATTTGTCACCAAGGGGAACAATGAAACAGGGAGTATTAGGATGGGAGTAATGTGATGGGAATAGGGGTTATGGGGAGAAGTTTGTTTAGGGATATGGAGGGGTTTGGGTATTTTGATAGGGTAGGGTTTGGGGTTTTGACAAGGTAGGGTTTGGGGTGTTATGTTGACCAAAGAGTGGAGGGATAGGGGAGAGGGTTTGGTAGTGTTTTAGGGTAGGGATAATAGGAAAAATGAGGAAGGGAGGATAGGGAAAAATGGTAGGAGAAGGAAAAATGGTAGGAGAGGGAAAAATGAGGAGTGAAATGGAACCTTGGCACTAACACCACACTTTTGCAACCCTAGCCATCATGGTTTTTTGGTGTTTTCTTGTGGTTAATTTTATGAGTTTTGTTGCATTCAAACATCGCCATAAACCACGATATCATTTATAAAATTTGATGAACAAGTGATTTCATAAGGCCTACCTTTCACTTTGATGGGCTTCACAAAAAATTTGAGGTGATTTGGCACTGTTTCGGCCCTTGGTCTGTGTGCGCTGCGCACAAAACCCAGTGCGCCGCGCCCTAGGTGTGCACCGTGCCCATTGGAAAAATGAACTGAGGGTTGGATCTGTGTGCACCGCGCCCTCTGTGTGCGCCGCGCCCCTGTGTATATGCGCCGCGCCCTAAGAACTCCCTCCAAACTTGCTCCAAACACGCACGATGCACTCAAAACAATTTGCAACATTTCTATAAGGCTTGGATTAGCACAATGACTTTGATTTTGATGAAAACTTGTATATAAAGCCTTGGAAGTGATGGGTTAAATTTTTTGCTTCCTCAAAAACCCATTTTTCTAATGTTATGTTTTGACACTTTTTCACTGACTTTAAAAACACTTATGTTCATTTTCCCTTTGAAATTTTAGCTCAAATGATGAAATTTTCGGCACTCTTTGCAGGGATTGCACGACAAGACATTTGGCCACGGAAACCATGCCTGCACCTGAAGAAATAAACTGCCAACTTTTTTGAAAATTTTATCACAAATGACACTGTTTGACTTTTCTTCAAAACAAAGTTTTGAAGAAGAGTCGAAGTCTATCCACATGACGATGAAACTCTCTGAATCATAACTATGTAAAGGCCTCACTCTGGCCTGCATGGCTTTGTTTGAAAACCAAATTGATTAATCCCTAGACCTAATTATCGAAAAATGACTTTTGTCCTTTAAAGGACCAGACCTTGACTGTCATGGGCTTTAGTGATCATTGACAAAAGACTTGAGCCAGCAGGAGCCAGACATGAGGGGGAATGAATAGCATGACCTTCTCCGTCAGATTATGGCATGCCCCTAGAGGAATGCCGCTAGGTGGATGGAGCGGGACACCTAAAAATGAAATGCATAAAAAGTTTTGATCTCTGACGGAGGACTGACCAGACTGACTCTAACAGAGTAGAAAATCTTGAGCAGCAGTTGGCAGAACAGAGACAACTTAATGAACAATTGAATGAGAAATTAATTAATGAAAAGCAGAGAATTGATGAACAAGCCATCCATAAGCAACAAGAGTTATCCCAAGCATTGAGCAAACTACAACTATTGAACGAGCAAGTGAATAAATCAAAAGAAGAGAAAATCGCTCAATTGAAGGATCAAATAGAGCGATTCAAAGGATATCCCAAGGTAGAAGAATTCAGAACTGAAGCCCTAGAGATGACCAAGGCTCTATCTCGACAGTTGGACCTTTTGTGTTAGAATATCTTGTTGGCTATTCCTTTATGTGATATCTCAGCAGCTATGATCGATAAGTCAGTAGATCCAAGGCTTGAGTTAGAGAAGGCAGATGAAAACTTAAATAAGTTTCTATCTTGGCAAGATTCAAATGAAGGAAAAGCTGCCAACCTGCCAAATATATAGGAGTCATATAAAGAAATCCTTTTTTCTGAATGGGAGTATCAGTTAATGAAAGCTAAGAGAGCTACATCCAGATGCTGATCAACGACAAATAATTTTATTGAATTAATCAACAATAGTCTGTATTTATGTAATCTAATAACAGAATGATCTCTAGGCAAACTCCCACAGGTGAAATCATTAGAACAACAGTGGAAACAGGAGCTAATACATAGAGAAAAATTGATTGGAGGCATTCACAGCTTAACATGGGAAGCGTTTTGGTTTTTCCTTGTAAAACCACATAGTTAGCAAATGGTTATGAAGTGTCTCGCAGATGCGATCAACCACATGATCCCCAAACTTGTCCATGCCACATTTACAGCTCAGTTACACTCTCGTATGAATCAGCCACCAGAGGTCCAGCCAATGCTTGCCATTTGTCAACTAAGATCACAAGAAGATAAGTCGATTCATTGAATCCTTTCAACCAACTGCGGCACTGCTATTTCGAGATAAATTCCATATTTTTATGTTTTGGTTATACCAACGCATAGTATATTTCTTTCATAGTTTTTCATTTTTGTAATATTTATAGACCCTTTCATGTTTTTAGAAAAGGTCCTGAATTTTGTATTAAGACTTAAGTCAGGAGTTGCACTACTGTGCTGCTGATATATTTATTTTTATAAGACTGGACCTGAATTCTGAATTTTGACAAAGAAGGCTTTATGAGATATGCATTTTTGCTTCCTATGAAAGTATTCCCAAATTAGAAGATAGAATTTGAATGTGATTCACATCAGAGGAGATCCAAATGCATACGGTACTACTATCTATGTTTTCGCTTTATTTTTCTATGTGAATTAGCATTTATCAACTTTGCTATTATTGATGTGTATATGTTTCTACAAAAATTCTTTAGCCTATCACTATTGAATGTTTCTAAATTGTCATCTTTCATATATATATGTCAGTGATATATTACAATCAGTGCGATAACGTTTTAATTATTACTTTGTTCAATTAATTGAACAAAGTAAGTATCATATGAATACATATTTTTATTTATGAGTAAGTCATCTTCATGTTTACTTGTCAATAAGAACAATTAAGAATCGCACTAAGAGAAAGAATTCCCGGGATAGATTAGTTATCTTTGTATATTATTGCACTTTAGAATAGAGCATTTATCACTCCCGTTATACATTACCAACTAATCATCCATCAACTCATATATCACTGGGAAACTGGTCCCATTACATCCAGTCGGAGCCACCACACCAAACAAAAAAGGAGCTGCTTTACAGTCTGGACCGGGTGGTTTTCCCCAATTTTGATGCAGTGATTTTCGAGGTATCAATAGGCCCTTCAATTTCAGTCGCGCGAATGAGATATTTTTCCCTTCCTCGATTTAATGGACGTTGAAATAAACTTCTAGTTGCTACAACCAATGGTTCAGCTTCAGAGCGTCGATCTCACAATGGTACGACTTGATATCAACTTTTGCTTCCATTTTGAACAAGGATTGATTCACGACACTCGAATTGGGTTGATCTTTTACAGGTTCTTTCTTCAATTGGTTATTCATGTCTTCCTGATATCCTAATCCCCCTTCTAATTTTTCCTCTACATTTGAACCCCCATCTTCTTCAAATATCCCCAACTCATTGCTTAAGGCCTCCGTGAGGAGGTTTACATTGTGGTTTATATCTGTGACTTGTTGTTCATGCCATGAAAACCTCACATCTCTAGGATCATGAGGTTCACTTATAGATTCATTAGCCATGATTACGGTTTTACGATTTTCGACCCCACCAACCTAGATCCCCTGCAAATATACAAAAATACCCAAAGAAACCTGCTATAATACCAAATGATGATATTCCACTGGATAGTTCGTCACAATAAACCTAATAATATTATATTAAAACTGAAAATTCTACAGCATTATAGTTTATTAAACTTTAAGATCCGTGGATTTAACTGTAATTAGTGCATGCATGTGAACATAAATTATGCAGAAAAGTAGAGAACGGAAAAATAAGCATACACACACAAGACACAAGATATGCTCTCTGGGAAACCCTTTCGGGAGAAATCCAGCTGGAAGGTGAGGTCGCTTTTCTCTCTTTCTCTTTCTAGAAATATGGTTGTAGGTACAAAGAAGTAATGTATGTGTCCCGTGGGCTGATACAGTGCACAAATCCTCTTTGTGTGTTCTACCTCCTATCTCTCTTGGCTATTTTTTCTCAACTATGGAACAAAATTCTTTTGAAATAACGGAATGTCTCTTCCTCCTAGTGGCCCGGTTATAACACAACCCGACAGCCTACTAATGGTTAATTTTGACTACATCAACTCTTAACTAGAGTTACAATATAGACTCTTCTAGAGTCTTTTACATTAAAAACACGTGCCTAGCCCCTTTTCCATAAATAATGGGGGTTGACGCGACATCCTACTAAACTATAGGTGTGAAAACAAGAAGGTCAACTTCTGAGAGGCATAACTTTTTCATATGGACTCTGATTGACACACTTCTTGCGTCATTGGAAAGGTCTCTGTGTGTAGAATAGCATAAAAATGTGTTACTCTAAAGAGACAAATTTTTACCCCAAAAAGCGTTGTTTGATGCCTCAAAACACTCCATGTATGTTTTCGACCTTGTTTCGCCAAACTGGGTCCCTCTAGTAAAAACTGTCCAGTGAGTTGATTCCTCCACTTTTTCCACTCCAAATGAATCGAAATGGATGAAAAAAATATAATGATCCAATCCGGATCATCTCCCTCAAAAGACAAGCATTAAGAACATGTTCATTTATTGATAATATGAATACTTGAAAATAAACAAATCCTCTAACTATTGTGACAAAAAAGTGTTAATCAAGCCAACTACCATATTGTCAACAGATATCTGGATTCAAGCACACAAATTATTTAAATATTACAACATAATATGAACAAATTGAGAATTTGCGTGAAATATTGTAATAAAAACTCTTAACAACAAGTGTTTCTAGTCGATATGCAAATATCCCAACTTTAATACCTATGATAATATTTATATCTAAGAGGATCAAGAATTAAGTAAAGTAATGCAATATAAACAATTTATCATGTCTATTCTATAAACTACAAACTAAATCAGTGTATAATCATGCAAAACAAAACAAAAACAAAAAACTAAAGAAATAAGTTTTCAAATTTCATAATGAAATATTACCAAAATGTCATAATCGATCTATATCGTAAGTGCGGTTGGACTGTTAAAATTATAAGTTAGTTATCTCCTGCAAATCTAGGCCCTTCTTGAATGGGTTTCAAGATATCTTATATATAAAAATCTTCTGACTATTTTACATAACCGCCACATAACTGTGTTAAATGGCATAATAAAAAGAAATAAAAATAATTTTGAATAGATTTGAAACTTTAATCTTTCCCCTTTACTATGGACTCCATGGATTTGTCTTCCCAAATTGTACATATTTATTTATCGAATTAATCTACCTCAATCTTTAATTAATCTGTAATTAACTCCCTGCATCACAAAAATGAAAATCAATTTTTAAAATAATTATGCATGGACTTGTAAATAGAATGCAATAAAAAATTTCTTCCCTTACCTCTCTTTATTAATGTCTTACTTGAACATTTCGAAGAAAAATATCTAGATAAAAACTATCACATACCTTACGTTCTTTACAAATACCCAAAATGTTTTAACAGTTCCGCAGTTTTATAAACCTTTCATAAAGTTGAATGGAATTTAGGATGAAATGAAATATATTTATATCAGTCGTTGAATGTGAAGGCTCAAAATTTTCCAACTAAGATGCGGGTTCATATTGGGTAAAGAGTTGGAGGTGGGTTAGCCACCCTTCTCTCACTCGATGCAATCCAACCGTTGATCTAATTTTGATCTAATTTATATTGGTTAGATTTTGATTATATATGGGCATTATTAATTCATGGTTAATGTATTATAGATCTCGTATTCTCACCATAAAACTAGCATATTCCCATTTCCAAAATTTATTTCTAGATTTGCAATCGCATTTGTATTTTCATATTTATATAGTACCAATATATATAAATAAATAAATAACATCACTGTAAAAACATTGAAATAATAAATTTCATGGTTGTTCTTGAAATAATATTCATATGTAAACTAATTATAGAATTTTAACTTCAATGTTTTTCAAGCAGAGAATATAGTTGAAAAATTATCTTCTTCGAATTTATTTTTTTATTATTATCATTCAAAAATAATCATTTATATATCCGTGCTTTATATCAAATGATTTTTCATTTTTTTGACATTACTTGTGGTAAATATTGACAAAAGATTTTTACTTACCTTGTTTTATGAGATATATTTCATTTGGATAAGAAAAATACTCTAAATAACAAATGAATTTACAATTATAATTTCTAAAGTTTATTTGACCAGAACAAAATTTAAATGGTGACTAATTTTATTTTTGCAAGTTTACTACGTGAAATCTATATTTTAATTAATATATTAGATTACCAAAACTTTAGACTTGCACAGAGTCGCCACTCTCTGGATGAGTAACTTATATTATATTCCAAAGTATATGGTTTTCGAGAAATGATAGTTTTAATTCTTTAAATTCTCTTGTGGAATTTAAAATATTTACCTCATATTTTAGATGTAATTTATTCATAGTAATCTTTGTAAAATTAAGTTTTTTAAAATGTGTATATATCTATATATATATATATATAATATATATTATATTATTATAATAAAGAAGTCAACCCCTAGCCCCAAGGGATAGCTCAATTGGTCAAGCCCTCATTGTTAAGTACTTTTCCTATTGGGAGGTCGCAAGGTCAAATCTCCTTGATGTGCTTGGGGTTAGGCCAAATACATTAGGTTGCATTTGGTGGATCTATGTGGATTATTTCCCGTGGACGTAGCGAACACTCAATGACTGCGAACCATGGTTGCCTTCAAAAAAAAAATTAAGAACTCAACCCCCTTAATCTTATTATTGATACATATTTTCTTCCCTTTTTTGTGGACAGTTCTCCAACCTTTTGTGGAGTTCTTAGTGATGGTAATAATTTTTAATTATGTTTAGTTACATATGCTAGTTAGTGATATGTATCGTTTAATTATTTGGTTTTTTGTTTATATATGATTAATAGGATTGAAAAAATAATATACACGCACTTTTATGAATATGTGACATATTTTAAACAATGTCACTTATGTCATTAACTCCATTTAAATTTATTCTAATCTGTTTTACTAATTTTCCTTTTGTATGACTTGCGGTAAGCTATAAGGAGCCGAATATGATTCTAGGAAGTTGAATAAGACTGGCGGAAACAAAAAAAGGCTTGTGATAAAGAGAGAAGCCAAGTTTTTTAGGAGGGTCAAATTTGGGAACAACATATGGCTCCTACTGGGGATGGTGCCTCCCTGCGAGGCACCAAGAACTGCAGACCAAATGCCTTCTATTGGGCATGGAGTCGTTTAAACTAAGAATGAAATATATTGCAGCAACATCATTATATGACCATAAACATTGAATGTTAATGCATTATAAATAAATGTCCTATAATTTTTCCTATTATGTCTGGAGTATTGTTTTAATCATTGTTAAAGATTGATATTTCAAACTCGATGATAAGGCTAGAATATTATCGATTAATCCACCCAGTTTATCTTTTACCTTGTTTTCAGCCGTGTGGAAGGTGCAAGTGTAATTTTTCTGCAATGATCAACTTCACCATCGAATGCATCGTAGGATTTAACCAGCCCAACCATTGATCGCTTTCCCTTTCTTCGTTAGATCATTTCAAACTGCAAGGTGGGTATTAATGAGGCCCGGGAATCAAACGTGGATTATTTGATGTCTTCGAGCCATAGGGAGGGTGTTAGCTTCCCTGTTAATTGCAATATGAAGTTATTTTTATTTGTTGGGTTGGCTGTAGCTTCAAATGTCTGATGATATCTAGTGGACAATCTGGGGTCTCTTGTCAAAATGTAAATAATTTCAAATGATTAGAACAGAATTGTAAGATTCACATATACATAATCAAACCTTGATGGAAATCAAACACATCGAAATTTCAGAAGAAGAAAAAAAATAGCGTTTTTATTTTTTGTTAAAAGATTACATCATTTCATCGATATAAGGGAAATAAGACGTTTCAAACCATTCATCTTATAGTAGGGAGGAGGGAAAGAATATTAATGCAGAAAAATTCAAGTGTTAATTTATCTTAGGGAGAGAATGAAAATCCTTTGCATCTTAATATTCTATATAACCAGCAGTAAGAATGAAATTGAGATTAATCATATGAAATCCCAGTATATAAAGATTGGTGAGTTCATTGATTATTTACATACAAGACATTTGTTCATATTTTTTGTCTATCAGGTTAATTATGTAAATGATTTAGGGCATAACGACCATTATTTGATATATGTCTCAATCTTCATAGAAGCATTTTGAAACCATACGAAAATGATTGCATTGTTATAGTTATTGATTGAAAGAATGTAGAAACTATGGTACTAGTTTAAGATCACAAGGATGGCTTTCATTTAAAAAAAAGTTCAACTAAAACCATAAGACTAGTTATCAAGGGTTTCATTTCCCCTTTTTGTTTCTAAAACATGAGTTTCTAAAATCGAATGTTGCTCTGCTGCCAACGAGTGTCCATAGCCCTGCCAGAATCATCCACTATCCTAACTAAAGAAATTTCATCCTTTTTCATTCATATATAAAGATGAAATGAAAAAGCTTCAATTTTGTTATATTGATTAGATAACTATGGTTTGGTCACACACTAGGGTTTGACTCAATACCAATGACTTTGGTTCATCATTATTGAGTGTCTATAGCCCTAAAGGAGATGTCAGCATTCCCCATTTTGAAGCAACTAATGGGATGATTACACGCTAGGGTGACCAATACCACAAATGTCACTTTGTTGTCAGTGAGAATCCATAGCCCTGGCAGAGTCATTAGTATCCCCCATTGTGAAAAAGGATTAGTTTCAAATAGTTAAGTACAATACGATGATTAGGGAAGGTCTCATGTATGGAGTATAATTGTAACTAACTAGTACAATAAGGGTTTCAGTAACATTTATATTTTTGAAATCCAAACCTTGAGTTTATAGTTTAATACTCGTAATGTAATGTAATTCCTCGTGATATTTATGTGTAAGCTTGTGGTCAAGAAATATTGAATATGAAGTTTGAAACGATTAAAGAGAAAAGGCTTAAGCCCTTTGGAAAGAATAATTATGCTTGAGCCTTTACACATGAACAAGGTCTTTAAAATGTGCTCCAAACTCATCAATATAGAATATACCAAAGGATCATAAATTCACATTTCATTATGGTTGTGATCTTAATGGTTCTTTTAAGATGTAAAGATTTCATGTTTATTTATTCTAAACTTAACAAGAGTAATTAAATTGTAAAGGTTTATTTATGTATAATAATTTATATACATATGTGTTTTAATAGCAAGAATTTTCAAAGAAATCATAAAGCCAATACATCCAAGTTAAAATCTTACTAGTTGCATGGTTCCTTTTTCTGGGTTTCATACTTATAAAAAAAATGTAATATTCTCAATTATCGAAAGAAACAAGGGAAGAATTCATTTACCAAGCCTTCTTGAAATATGTTTGATTGATAACTTGAAGAATTTCAAAATATGCACTCATCCATTGTTTAACGAAATCATGTAGCCATGTATGCATTTATGATGAATAAGACCCTAAAATTTTAGTAACCAGTTCACACAAAGAATTTATGTGTTTTTTCCTCATGGTTGTCCTCTATGGTCATAGGGTTAGTCATAATATAATTTGAAAATAAAATAATATCCATAAAGTTCAACACATTAATAGCCCTAAGTCTAATGCATAATTTGTACATTGCTCAATACAATCACCATAAATAGGTTCTTTATTATGGAAGGATGTTAAACCAGTTATATCCTCAAGTGTATCAATATGAAAGGATCTGTAATTATGCCATGATTGTGAACCAAAATATATATTTAAATCATCTTTTATTTCAATATTATAACAGAAGGTTAATGGCTCATCATCATACTTATAAAATATGGGCGGCTCAGAATAATCAACATAAGCATCATATGGATCGATATCCCAATTACTGAAAACATTATCGCATACATGTTTGTTTGTTTGAGATAGGTATTCCAGAGTTGATAATTGATCTGCATAATCAGGAATGGATAATGTCGATGTTGGCGTAGACAGGATTTCTCCCTCAACATGGCTTGCTTCAAAAACTTTATCAATATAATGATCATGGGAATCAAATAAAAAGGAACCAAAGTTGAGATTGGTGATTAAATAGTTAGATTCATTAAGGTTCTCTTGGAAGTCAAATCTAGATATAATGCCCTATTTGGTAAACATTTAGAGGGTAAACATACTTCATTAGAATCATTAGATTCATCTTTCCGACATACAATTTCATCATTAACACAAAATTTGCTTTCTTGAAATCCTAAGCCAGATTTATTACAAAGCTCATTTGAATGGCAACAATCTTCAACAAGTAACTTAGAGGAATACATAATTCTATAATGTTCATAGAAAATTGCATGAAAATATTTTAAAGATGAAATACTACCATGAGGAAACCTCCTATACCATTGTCATGTGTTACCCTCCAAAGACATCATGAACAATTTCATGAGTACATCCTCATAATAAACCCCGATCTTGGGAATGCAACCATGGAACTCAATTAGATGTTGAATCAGATCATAAACTTTATCTTCACAAAATCGGGGCAGGTAGGTATCGCACACATCTATCTCTAGAATTTCATTTGGAAAACCTGGCATATTACAAAAATTAACTGGAGAAAATCATTTGGATGTAGAAGCACAGGAAAAAGCCATTTAAGAAACCAAGGAGTCACCAAGTGTGTTGTAGCTTGTTTTCACTTTGTAAATTTAAACAAACAAAAAAAACAAGAACTTTTAAACCAAAGTCAAAAAAAGGGAAAAGCATTAAAATCATGTATGTGGTGATTTGTTTTAAGAAAATAATGTGGGATTGAGAATGGTGGAGGAACAAAAATTAATTTTATATTGATTGATGGGACCTAGCGGAGAAAAAGGGAAGATTAAAAATTGCACAGTTTTGGAGCGCGATGTCGTTCACTACATCAGGACTCCTCCACAAGAGAAACCCGACACCACAAAGTGCATGCTAGTTATGAGGAATGGTGATTACGTAAGAGGTTTGGTAGATAAATTGCTAATGAATGATCAACGGTCTGGACTGTATATGACATCACCACCACAGGTGCCCCCGTATGCGATATGTTGTATTTATCACAATCTACGGAAAGTCGTTGGATTCTAAATAGGATACCATTTTCCATATCACTTATCCACCTCATCTGACACCTCATCAATCCACGTAATCACTCCACATCAGTATTATGTCATCACGATGTGCATCTGTCACTTCTCATTAAATATCATTTTTCCCCTGTTAAATTATAAAACCCCATTTTTTCACCCAAATCATTTTATTTGTTGTTTATTATGGAGTGTACCAAAGTCCACTTGCACCTTCTCGCTTGACAATTCAAAGTCAAACGTCAACTAAAAGTCTCCAAGTATTTATCCACCATACAATCATGTTCAATTATTCCAAAATGTCAAAGAAATCTTTTTTGGTGAGTTTTGCAACCCACATTCCACTCATGGACACAAAGAGGGATGTTTTGACCTTGTATGCACATTGAACCTTATGGAATTGCATCAAAATGTTCTAGCTAGTCAATTAGAGACATTGGTGTATTCTAGAGTCGTGAAATTTGGGTTGTCTGCAATTTTTCCCCAAACACACTTTTTCCCTGAATTTATACCTGGTTAACCTTTTCACTCTATCCTCAAAAATGATTTGTAATGAATTCACTAGGAGAAAACATATTCCAGGTGTCTACCTTGTTACTTCATAAAGCTTTAGATTTTCCACAGTCTAAACATTATGCTTCATTTTCTAAAGAAACCCTAGTGGCCATTTTCCAAAAAAATCTACAGAGGATTATGCCAAGTTGTCCTTCCATATTATGCCATCTGGACATATTTTGTCTCTAGAGCCAGCTTTGTGTTGGCATTATGATACAGGTGTTGTCCTTGATGTCAAATCACTCAGATGACAGTTCACAGTGCAATAGGTTAACATCAAAGGATTACAGATCACACTCCAGAAATTGAAGAAAGAGAGTGGTTTAAGAGGTATACGTTGGTTCATTTTGTCCAAACAGCGTATACACGCGGGTTAATAGAACAAAAGGAGCGTATATGTATACATGCACTTTCAATGAGGGAAAAGTGTGTATGGGATGGAAAATCAAGGTTTTGGTCCAAGGTATTGGTCCAAGGTATTTTACCCAAGGTATTTGGTCTGAGGTATTTGGTCCAAGGTATTGGTCCTAAGTGGTTTTGGTCCAAGGTGTTGAGAAAGGCCTAAAACTATATAAGAAGGAGAAGATAATTAGGCCAAGTGTGCAAGTAATGAATATCTTATGAAGAGTGAGATCAAAAGAAAATATGCATGTTATGGGTTTATGGTGCTTTTCTTGATTTGAAATAAGGATGAACCTTATCGGTTGATGGGGGATGAGATCTAATGATGGATCAGGATCATGAGACCTAAAATGAATTATTATTATATGTTTTGATCATGGATAGTTTAGATTTGAATACTAAAGCATGTTTTATTTTGTAAATGTTATGATCTGGGTATCACTGAAGTCTAGAATATATGTGAAGTTTTTAAGTTAGTATTTGCAAATATCTACACTGGTTCGCTTTGGTAAAAGAGTGTATACACGTTGGTTCAACACGTCAAAGTAGCGTATACATTATGAAATATGATATTTGAAGTTGTAGTTGGTTCTGGTTGTTGTTGCAGAGTTCTAGGTTCTGCTTTGTGTTCTGGTGACAGTGTTATGAATGTTCAGATTGATTGACTGTGATTTGCTTCAGTGATGATGGGTTTTCAGTTGTGGTTGATTTAGAAATTGATGATTGAGTTTCAGTGATTGGTTGATGCAGATGTATTTGATGGTTTTATTGCAGTGGTGATTGATTTAGAGCTTCAATGTTACTGATGGGTCTAGCGTGAAAATTTGATGAAACGAGGCCTTCATGTGTATTGTTGTGTAACAGGAGCATCCAGTCTGAAAATTTATGAAACTTGGTCCCTAGAGGAAGAGAGAAGCTCATAGCCTTCTATAGGTCAGCACCTACGCACTGGTAAAAATATCGGCTAGTACAAGAGTCAGGGGTTTGGAGATCCCTTCCAATAGCAGCTAGAAATGAGTGAAGGTTGGAGCCTTTTGTACGTTGGCACCTATGTAATAGTAAATGGATCGGCTAGTACAAGAGATAGGGGATTGGAGCTCCCTTTTGGTAGCAGCTGGAAAACAAGTGAAGGTTGGAGCCTTCTGTAGGTCGGCACCTACGTACTAGTAAACGGATTGGCTAGTATAAGAGCTAGGGGGTTGTAACTGCCTTCCAATAGAAGCTAGAGAACGAGAGAAGGTTGTAGCCTTCTGCAGGTGGGTGCCTGTGTAATGGTATGATTTTGCACCAGTACAAGATTGTAAACAGGTTTTTCTTATATTAAAAGAAGACAGCAGCAGGTGGTTTTTGTCCCGCATTGGGTTTCCACCTTAAATATTGGTGTTCATGTGTGTTGCTTATGTGTGATGATTTATTCTATTATTACTACACATGGTTACTGTTTATATGGTTAATGAAGTACTAATGCACTGATTAAATATCAACATATGATGAATTGACTGAATCATAAGTTTGTTGGATATACATTGGTTGCTTTAAAGACAGTTACATGTACAGGCGGGTTACCTTCACTAAGTAGCATATATAAATTTGAGTATGAAAATAAAAAGTTATTGACTTGACTAATACTGATTCATCCCCCCTCTCAGTATTATTTCCAACACTTTGTTCCCTCTGAATAGTTTTTCTAAAGAATCCAAACCAATTTTACAAGTAATTGCTAGGGTGTTAGGAAAAGATAATACCTCTATTAATGATCGTGCAGTCATAGGAATGTTCAGTTTGGTCATGCAACCTGATGTGATTCTTGATATACCATATTTTTGGGAGGGCTCAGTTAATTCTCAATTGTTAAACTTTAATCTCATAGGTTGCTTCAGGTTCCCATCCATGTTGGTTTATTTGTTCCTATATGTCCATGTGGAGAAGTTCATGCATTTAGGCTTAAATATAATGGACCCTCATAAGAGAAAGCAATCAATGACAAATTGGACTGAAATTGTAAAAAGTCATCCTAATTATCAAGGTTTTTCATATTTAATGGCCTCTTTTATGTTAGTGGTCTACTCTATTAAACAACTTTGTTCCACCTTGCATCTTGTCAAAATCCCAGTCTTTCTTACAGTTGAGTAGAGATGTCAAAGTGGGGGATTGGTTTGCATTTGAAAATTATACTGAAATTAGGTTATATGGAGCAAAAGTTGCCCCTTATAAGCTCCAGTGTGAAAATTTGATGAAACGAGGCCTTCATGTGTATTGTTGTGTAACAGGAGCATCCAGTCTGAAAATTTATGAAACATGGTCCCTGGAGGAAGAGAGAAGGTCGTAGCCTTCTGTAGGTCAGCGCCTATGTACTGGTAAACATATTGGCTAGTACAAGAGCGAAGGGGTTGGAGCTCCATTCCAGTAGCAGCTGGAAAACGAGTGAAGGTTGGAGCCTTTTGTAGGTTGGCGCCTACATACTAGTAAATGGATCGGCTAGTACAAGAGACAGGGGGTTGGAGCTCCCTTCCAGTAGCAGCTGGAAAACAAGTGAATTTTGAGCCTTCTGTAGGTCGGCACCTACGTACTAGTAAACGAATCGACTAGTATAAGAGCTAGGGGGTTGTAGCTCCCTTCCAGTAGAAGCTAGAGAACGAGAGAAGGTTGTAGCCTTCTACGGGTGGGTGCCTGCGTACTGGTATGATTCTGCACCAGTATAAGATTGTAAACAGGTTTTTCTTATATTAAAAGAAGACAACAGCAGGTGGTTTTGTCTTGCATTGGGTTTTCACCTTAAATATTGGTGTTCATGTGTGATGATTTTTTCTGCTATTACTGCACATGGTTATTGTTTATATGGTTAATGAAGTATTGATGCATTGATTAAAGATCAACATATGATGAATTGACTGAATCATAAGTTTTTTGGATATACATTAGTTGCTTTAAAGACAGTTACGTGTACACGCAAGTTACCTTCACTAAGTAGCATATATAAATTTGAGTATGAAAAGAAAAAGTTATTGACTTGGCTAATACTGATTCACCCCCTCTCTCAGTGTTATTTCCAACACTTTGTTCCCTCTGGATAGTTTTTCTAAAGAATCCAAACCAATTTTACAAGTAATTGCTAGGGTTTTGGGAAAAGATAATACCTCTATTAATGACTCATAAGTTTGTTGGATATATGTTGGTTGCTTTAAATACAGTTACGTGTACACCCGAGTTACCTTCACTAAGTAGCATATATAAATTTGAGTATGAAAAGAAAAAGTTATTGACTTGGCTAATACTGATTCACCCCCCCCCCCCCCCCCTTCTCAGTATTATTTTCCAACACTTTGTTCCCTCTGAATAGTTTTTATAAAGAATCCAAACCAATTTTACAAGTAATTGCTAGGGTTTTGGGAAAAGATAATACCTCTATTAATGATTGTGCAGTCATAGGATTATTCAGTTTGGTCATGCAACCTAATGTGATTCTTGATATACCATATTTTTGGGAGGGCTCAATTAATTCTCAATTGTTAAACTTTAATCTCATGGGTTGCTTCAAGTTCCCATCTATGTTGTTTTATTTGTTCCTATATGTCCATTTGGAGAAGTTCATGCATTTAGGCCTAAACATAATGGACTCTCATAAGAGAAAGTAGTCAATGATAAATTGGACTGAAATTGTACAAAGTCATCCTAGTTATCAAGGTTTTTCATATTTAATGGCCTCTTTTATGTTAGTGGTCTACTCTATTATAAACAACTTTGTTCCACCTTGCATCTTGTCAAAATCTCAGTCTTTCTTACAACTAAGTAGAGTTGTCAAAGTGGGGTATTGGTTTGCATTTGAAAATTATACTGAAATTAGGTTATATGGAGCAAAAGTTGCCCCTTATAGGCTCCCATAATTTGTACCTATGAGATTATTTGCATTGGAGTTTATTAGGAAAAGTTTGAAAGTAGACCAAGTCCATTTTGTGCCAACTAAGAAGGGATACTTTTTCAAGTTGCCCAAGACTGTGGAGCCCTTTATTGTTAATAATGTACAAGTTGTGGAGGAAGTAGAAAATTTATTTCAAGAAATGAATTTTTAGAAAGGGGATAAATGGTCCTGTGATCCTCATCATATTATTTCAAAGAGAGGGGTGGAGAATTCCTATGCACCATACCTACATGAATCTAGACCTGAAATTGAGAAGCTTGCTAATGGTGATCAACGCCAATCATAGAAAGTGATGGAGATTGAACCTCATCACCCTACAGAGAAAGGATTGAAAATAGGAATTGAAGATGTCATTAAAATAACTAGAGTTCTAGGAAATCAAAAATGCATGAATATGAGCCTTTGGTGGAAAGGTCTCCTTTTGGAGTTGGTTTCCGATTACAGTTGGGAGAAGTAAGATGCATACGTTCTTCTCTTATTCCTGAAGAAGCTAGGTAGACTTCCATTACTGTCTTGAAGGATTTCTATGAACAAATTGAGGAGAGTAAAAATATCAGGGAAAATATTACTTCTCAGCTAGAGGCTCAATCAGCGTCGGAATACCAAACCATATTATTATCAGCCACAGATTTGGAGAGAAATCAACTAAAATTCTCTTTGTCCCATCCTTCTGCTTTAACAGTACCTTCTACAGCTGGATTTAAGACCGTGAACTTAACTGTAGATGAAAAATATATTCCATTTCCTCATTAAATTAATTTGAATAGGAAAACTAGAGAACTTATTTCTAGTGACCTGAGAAAAAGTTCATTGGCAGCAAGAAAAGAAGAGGCTTTATTAGGAAAGGTGATAAATCAGTTGAAATTAGAAAAATCCAACTCATGAGATTTATATACTCAAAATGAGTAGCTGAAGAAATTTATTATCAAGCTTGGAGTAAACCCTAAAGACAAGTCAGTTATTTAAAAGCTTTTACAAGGAGCAGAGTAAGAGATTCAAGCATTAAGGAAAAAATTGAAGTTTCCTACAATTGAACATTTCATGGCCCTAGAGTAGCTCAATTTGAGAAAGAAAAAGAACTTATAAGACAGAAGCTTCTAGAAAGAAATGAGGAGATGGCCACTTTGAAAGAACTGAATGCAAGCCTTCAACAAAAGATAAATACACATGTGTGCACAATTGTGGTGCAACCAGACTCTGAAGACCCTACTGATAATATTTCCAAAGTCATGACTAAATTGAAAATTTCTAAAGATGAAATGAGGAAGATGCAGAAGAATCTAGATGATACAAAAGAGAATTTAAAGATCAAGCAGAGACAACTAAACATGGCTAAGGAAAGTGCATCGCGGCATCATAAAAACTATCAAATAGCCTATGATGAAATCAAAGAGTTGAAGGAGAAGTTAAAAGATAATATGTCTCTCATATAGGTGAGAGAAATTATTTGGAATGATATTATCCAGCAGGTGAAGGCAATCTAGGATTACATGTTGATCATGGAAGAGGAGAAAAAAATTGTAAGAGACTTAGAATTGATTATTGCCTCTAACAAAGTTAAATGCCAACGAAGTGCCCAACTAGCTAAAAGAATGATTGGTTTCCTTAATTATAAGTCTACTCAGGAGTTTATAACTGTTGGTACCATTCCATTACCCTCTTTTTCTTCTAAAAACATCATCATTTGTCTATCTTTTCCCTCCATAGACCCCTTTACATCCATCGAAATTGATTAGTTAATAGCATTATAGTTGTTAGTTTGCATTAAAGTTAATTTATGAATTTTTATGTTAGAAATTAGGAATTTTCAACAAAAAGGTTACAGGAAGACATAACATCCTATAAATGGTTCATCATCTGACACGTGGCATGACAGGCAAGCCAAAGCAATGGATAGGAACAAGCTCCTGAATGTACATGCATGGAGAAAAATCAATTTTTCAGCAGATCAAAAGCTCCTAGTTATGCGGTCAACGCTGGGTCAAACCCCAGCCTTTTGGTTACAAAGGCAGTAAAAGCCATAGTTTCCAAACCGGTTTCGTTTTGTCTTTTTTTTTTGGAAATCGGTTCATATTAGAATGACCAAAAATCACTCCACTATAAAAGCAGAAACATTTGCTTAATGAATGTGCATTCGATTCAGATAGGAAGGCAGATAAAGACTCTGTATTATTTTTGTTTCAGAGACAAGTTACAATTATCTCTCTGTAATTTTTTGAGAACCGAATTCATATATGTGATTGCAATCTTCAGTGTTTGAATATAATTACGATTTTACTCCAGCATTGTCTATGCGTTAATACTCTCGTTGCTTGAGTTCATTCCAGTGTACCATTGAAACGTGGACGGGCCCTGCGTGGATTGGTATATTGTTCATTTCGTTTCCATAGCTTTTGAATTTACATAGAACGCATATTGTTCATTTCGTTTCCATAGCTTTTGAATTTACATAGAACGCATATTGTTTAATGTTATTTCCATGCTCATGATTTTGTCAATTCGATTACGATTTCTCACAAATGGTATTTATGGTGATCGCTTGAAGATCTTATCGTTAGATCATTGAACCAGGTCTTGTAATAGATTTGATCCAGCGTTATATTTTAAAGCATCTCCATAGACTCTGTTTGTTTATGTATTTAAAGTTCAGTGTGTTTTTTATTTCTTTATGAATGCTTCAGTGTTAACTAGACAGAGTTTTTGTGCACAGCATCCTTGTAAGG
This sequence comes from Pinus taeda, assembly GCA_000404065.3. NCBI lineage: Eukaryota > Viridiplantae > Streptophyta > Pinopsida > Pinales > Pinaceae > Pinus > Pinus taeda. Next base: position 72,259 of record APFE030920299.1, on the reverse strand, counting down.
GGATTAAAATCTGAGTCTAGCTATACTCTGTATCCTTAGTACAGTTAGATAATCTAGGTGATCTGAGTGTTAAGGTGAGGGGAAACATATCTTAACCTTCTGTAAAGAAGTAATGTCTCCTATAACAACAAACACTTAGTTAGGAATCCTTTATGTCTATAGATTTTAGACACACGCCTCAAAGTTTACTTACCCAGGTCGATAATAAATCTAGTCTAATCTAGCACCCTAGATTGGCCACTACAATAACCATGGAGATTGAAGACAGAACAAACCTTGTTCTAGAGATAAACAAAATGGTACAGAAGAAAATCTACAAGAAAAATGCAGAGATAAAATTGGGGGAAATCGAGGAATCTATTTTGTCATTTAATGCAGATTTTGATAAAATAATCGGGGCAGGATTTCCCTCATGTTGGGATTAGCAGGAAAATATTCTCCCATGCGAGACATATGAGATCTTTTTGGTTAAGGCAAAGAGCAAAATCAATTCCTCTCATGAAAAAACAGCAATTCTGACAGGCTCCACCATCGTCAATTATTTACGAAGGGATTTTCAGTTATTATGGTTGGTCAAAACCCTCTTCACAGAGAAGCCAACATACGGTCAAATAACAAACTTTAGTATGGCTCATGTCAGGTTTATCAAATGCCCAAACTCTGATTTGTCAGAATGGAAAAAGTGTCGAGCTCTAATGTCACCAAACGAAGCAGATGAACCTAGAACTTCTACAAGCGAACCTGCACATGGGTACTAAGTAATCCAGTGAAAATCAACCACATTTCCTATTTTAAAAGATATTGTATTTTGTAATTTTTCAAAAGGACTTTAAGTTTTTAAGTTTGATTCCTCATAAGGACCGAGTAGGGTTTAAGGTAGTTTTCAAAAGTAGAGGAGTTCATGGCAATTAACAGCTTTTATAATTGTCGTCTTTATAATGTTCCCACAAAAGACATTGAGGAACTATTTTTTGGGGTTCCGAATTTTGACTTCAGATAGAAATTTCTTGTGTAATGTGTTCAATGTTTCTTGGAGATAATAAAGCTTTCTCGATGATTCTAACTGTCTATTGAATGTGATATGTTTTCCTTTACTATTGTAAGTCATTAATTGTCTTTCTTCTCTTTGGAAATGTGTAATGAAGTTGTTGGTTATTATTTACTTAAATCATAATATATGTAAATTCTAATTAAATAACCTTAAATTGTGCTCCATGTTTCCTTTCATTCATTTTTTGAATACTCATACTTTCTGCTAAGGTTTGAAATAGAAGATTTTACAAACATAGCCTTCGATTTTAAATCTTCCACTCTTTCTTTATCTCACCTTACTACACAATTTAAAATCATTTTCACAGATACCTTGGCCATTTCGAAGGATATTTTTATCCAAGTTTCCTCTACATTATCGGTATAACATATCTTTGAATAACCATAATGGAATAACAAACAATATTTATTATCTTTTTGTACAGATGTCTTATGCATTGACCTCTTCCCAGCTAGAGGTTGTCCCTAGGGTTACAACAAGGTGAACCACAAAACAAATAAATATATACTTGAAAACCTTTAAGGCATTTGCAGTTGTGATCATGTTCACTGGCAGGTCAAAGAATTCACCACTAATTCAGTTACCAGGAAAACAAAATCTAGACACTTCGATCCTCGGCAAGGGCGCCAAAATAATGTTGGTTCCCATATTGTTATGGTAACTAAGAGAAATATAAAAATGCATTCATAGAGGGTTTAAAACCCTCCCTCTTTAGGATAAAAAGGCTTGTCTCCCTTCGCCTCAAGGGGTATTCCCTGTATCAAATTATAGAATGTATTTTGATAGGTAAGTAGATATGACCAAGATATAAATGAAAGAGAAAGTGTTATTTGTTTAAAATGAGAGCTTAGCTTTGAACCGAAAGAAGCTTATAATAACATGTAATCAATGATCCCAATTAAAACCTTAAGTATGTAACGAGAAAATATCATAACACAAATTAGAAATGTATAAGAATAAAACTAAAAAAGGGGAAATAATGAAATTTTAGTTGTACTAGTATATGTATATACTAACAACTCATCATGACGAAAAAGAACGAAATAATTTAATATCATGTATTATTACATCCTATTCTCCCTCAAAAGACAACCATTAAGAACATGTTCATTTATTGATAATATGAATACCCAAAAATGAACAAATCCTCTAACTGCTACAACAAAATAGTGTTAATCAAGTCAACTACCAGATTCCGATCGATATATGGGTTCAAGCACACAAATTACTTACATATAACAATAGAATATGAACAAATTGAGCATACACTGGTGTAATATATATCTGTGTGAAATATTGTAACAAAAACTCTCAACAACAAGTGTTTCTATTCAATTAGACAATACACTAAGAAAATATCCCAACTCTAATGTAAGGACTTAGCTGATGTAAAGAACCATTTCTGAAACTATAAAGCTTTACTGAATTGTATATTGTAAGGAGTTTTTATAGAGCTATCTATTCTAAACAGAGTATGAAACTTTAAGAAAAAATTATGTTCTAAATTTATGCAAAGCTTCATATGACTAATTGCTTGATTCGATGATAAGTACTTACTTGGTCTACTACGGATGTCTGTTGTCGATGAAAATGTTTCAAAACTCCTCTAGTTTGCTCACGTTCACCAAAAGACCGAAACTACCTAGCCAAATTGAGCAAAACCTCGCTACTCAGTCCAGTAAGCTTCTCAGTTGAAGCAGACTGTTCCCCCATGCCCAAAAACCTCAGAACAACCAGCTCTCCTTTCGTTGGTAACTCAAGTTTACTTCTTCAGTATCCCCTTCGTTCTTCCTTCTTCTTTCCGATCCCCCTTCCCAAACTCTTTTTTCTAGTTTATAAACTGTTTCTTGGCAATGGTCGTCCTTCCTTCAGCACCCACCGCTTCATTTCCTCGTGACACCCTTCCCATGTCATGTCATATACATTTCTTTTTTAAAATGGTATATTGATTTTTGATTAACTTTCCTTTTTCTAATTTTAATATAAAAGTTAGACTTATATTAAAATACTTTACATTAATTTATTTTTATAATTTTATTAATTGATTAATATAATTTATTTACTAAAATTTATTTATTATTACTTTTATAGATAAATCGTTATATCTAATACCTCTGATAATTTTTATATCTAAAAAGATCACGAATTAAGTAAAGTAATCCAATATAAATAATGGATCATATCTATTGTATAAACTACAAACTAAATCAATATATGATCATGCCAAAAAAAATTAAAGAAATATGTTTTCAAATTCCATAACGAAAGATTACCGAAGTTTCATAATTAATTTGTGCAGCAAGTACATTCAGACAGTTAAAAATTATAAGTTAGTTCTCTCCTCCAAAGCTAGCCACTTCTCAAATGAGTTTCAAGGCTTCTTATATATAAAAATCTCCTAACTGTTTTGCAAAAATTTTGCAGAACCCTCTGTTAAATTTCATAATGTAAAAGGAAATAAAATTTATTTCGAATAGATTTGAAACTTTACATTTTTCCCTTTATTATGGACTTAATGGATTCGTCTTCTTAGATCGTACATAGTTCTTTGTTGAATTAATTTGTCTTAATCTTTAATTAATTTGTAATTAAATCCTCGCATCACAAAAACGAAAATCATTTTTTTTAAATAATTAAATATGGACTTGTAAATAGAATGCAATAAAAATTTTCTTTTTCTTACCTCTTTTTATTAATGTCTTTGCGTGTATAAGTAGAAGAAAAATATCTATAGAAAAACTATCATATACTTTTTTTAAAGGGGACTAGTCCCCTTGCAGAATCAATATATATTAGGCTATCTGTACAAATATTTTACATTATATATATATATATATATATATATATATATATATATATATCGCATCAATCACATCTAACAAATAGACATATTGCTACACAACACGAACCTGGACGAGGAGCGAATCAGCGGCCAGCCTCGCCGGTTAACCATGCACTTCGCGTGCCATCACATACCTTATGTTCTATATTGCTGCACAACACGAACCTGGGCGAGGAGCGAATCAGCGGCCAGCCTCGCCGGTTAACCATGCACTTCGCGTGCCATCACATACCTTATGTTCTTTACCATTTGACTTAATTATTTTCTTGATTTCATTTCCAAAATAAAACCTAGTAAATCCCTCAAATTTCAACAAAAATTACAATTTCTAGAGTGCATTTCACCTCCACAGTAAATCAAAGTAAAAACTTTCAAACTCTATGAAAATCTTAAGCCATGGAGTGTATTTTACATAGGATAATTCCCATGGGTAAATGTAGCTTAAATTCCTAACCTAGTAAATCCCTCAAATTTCAACAAAAATTACAAATTCTAGAGTGCATTTCACCTCCACAGTGAACCAAACTAAATACTTTCAAACTATATGAAAATCTTAAGCCATGGAGTGTATTTTACATAGGATAATTCCCATGGGTGAATGTAGCTTAAATTCCTAACCCAAAATGTTTCACGCAATTTTATAAACCTTTCGTAAAGTTGAATGGAATTTACGATGAAATTACCTATATTTATAATAATTATGAAATGTGAAGGCTCTGAATTTTCCAGCTAAGGTGCAGGTTCAAAGGAAACTAGAGATGGGAGCTATGTTTAATCAATGGTTCATATCTCATATCGGGTGGAGAGTTGCAGGTGGGTTAGTGACCCTCCTCTCACTCGATGGAATCCAACAGTTGATATCATTTTGATGAGGGGCTCACATTTGATATTGAATGGGGAGTTGGAGGGTGTATAAACCTTCTCCGCCAACCCGACGACACCCTCACGTCAGGCTTGTTGGATTATTTAATTAATGAAATATCCTTACCTTACAACTCGTTTGTTACAACTGGTAACAATATAAATAACATTAATGCAAAAAATGGAATAATAAATTTCTTCGTTGTTGTTGAAAACTTGTTAATATGTAAATTGATTACAAAATTTTAACTTCAATGTTTTTCAAACAAATAGAGAACATAGTTGAAATTTTATCTTCTTCGAATTTATTTTCTTTATTATTATCTTTTAAAAATAATCATTTATACGTTTGTGCTTTATTGATCTGAAATGGAGCAGATTAGTAATGCTATGTTAATTCCCCATTCAGAATAAAATCCAAGATGCTTATCATTTACTTATCAAGTGCTTAAGGATTTACTATGTTTGCTTAATTAACTGCTTCTCGTGAGCGTTACACAGTGTTTTGTCACACCTCCCACACTTCCCTGTGACATACTCTGAAGTGCCCGAAACATGACCATCATGCAGTGTACTCATTTAGATATGCAGCTTAGATCCTCCCTAAAACACTTATTGGAAAATGCCTTGAGCTTCCCCTGAAGGAAATAGCTCTAAAACCCTAAATTGAGAATCATCACTCTTACGAGATTGAAAACCACGAAGGTCACCTATTGCATTATACTCTACCCATGATGGCATCGCTCTGTTTTCTTGTATGCGTGTGATGATCCCTAAAAGGAAATTTTCCAAAAGAGGATGAGAAGCTTCGTGCTCTAGAAGCTTCCAGAGCAGCGAGATGGAGGTTGTTCAACGTAGATGAGGTCAAAGTTCTCCCAACTTGGCCTCTTGGTCTTATTCCTATGAGATACCTCCTTGAGATGAAAGCCTACTCCTATTTTTGGAGAGATCCTAACTCCCTTTCCTTGCCTATATATTCAGCCTCTACCATTCCCAAATGGTTGGTATTTGTCTATTTGCACCCTTATGCTAAGATTGTGCCGATATGCTAATCATTTGGCTTGCAGAAGGAGTGCTTGGAGAGCTTAGCTTGGACTTGGAAATTCATTCAAGGAGAGCCTATTGACATCAAGGCTTGGTTGTATGCTTCCTCCTTTATTCTATTAATATACAACTACTGGTTCATTTTCCACAAATGTGTATGTTTATGTATCATTTGTCTTAACGCTCCTTGATCTGTTAAGTAGGTTATTTTTTAATATACTATTTCTATTTGCATGCCTTGTTGTGTCTTGATCTCTTGTGCATGTGGATAAACATTGTGAGCAGCAGGAACAAGCCCATGATGCAGGTGATTCAAGGTCTTCAAAAAAGGAAGACGTGATAGCATCAAAACAGGTAGGCGATTTTCTTCGTCTCTCTTTTCAATTGTAACTTAGGAAAATGTCCAGTAGATTGTCACATAGGTTACTAGTCCCACTCATTGGGCCAGATGGATCGTCTCCATCTGCAAAGAGGATTACCTAGACAACAAAATGTTGACTCCATTGGGGAAGTTATAACCCTTTCCATCCATTCCTTCAATCATATCCTTTGACTAGTTATACCAACCGTCAATTTCTCGACTTGTCTGCATCAGTCTAGGTTTATACCATCACTGGTTATTGCCTTAGAGTGCTAAGTTTGGATTCTTTCTTGGAACCTTTTTCTTTGGAAAGTGCCATAATATCAAGCTATCCATGGGAGAATATGTTTTGAATAGTCCAAAGATTTCCATTCCAATGGGTGGTGCTGATGTTGTACTAGGAGTCCAATGGCTACAATCTTTGGGTACGATAACTTTTGATTTTCAAGAACTCTTCTTGATTTTTTTTTGAAGGAAAGGAATTTAAATTAAGGGGTATTTTAGGGAAACCGGGAAATATAATCAGCCCTAATGACATGACAAAGCTTCTAAAGGAAGAACAACGTGACGTAATTGCACAATTATGTTCACTCGAGGTTCCCACATTGAAATCATCTATTTCTCCAGATCTCCAAAAAGCCTTGGACAATCATTCCAAGGTATTTGAGACTCCCAAATGCCTCCCACCTATTTGTGATCACGATCATACTATTCATTATCTAGGAACTGTTCCTCAAAACATCAGGCCTTACAGATATCCCTTTGCACAAAAGAGTGAAATTGAACGTACAGTTACATTAATGCTAGAGGCTAGCATAATTCAACCTAGTCAAAGTTCTTTCTCTGCTCTAGTAGTATTGGTGCACAAGAAGGATGTATCTATTGATCTAGATTGTCATTAATGTCAATATGAAGCCAAGGAGAAGTAGAGCAAACTTGTGAAGAATAGGAGCAAAGCCACTGGAAAGAGGATCGCATCACTGAAGGTACATAAACAGAGTCATTAGAAGTCACAGAGAGATATGTCCAAGGGAAACTGCTATCGGAAGAATAAAGAGCAAAAAAGCTATCAAAGCAAAGAATAGAAGCAAGTGTAAGAGTGGAAGATTGAGGAGGAACCACATCGGAGGAGCCAAATCGAGAGTATCGCATGTAATGTATGCCCAAAAAATGAGAGGAAGAGTCCATCGGAATCCCTCAAATAAGCAGGTTACGAAGAAATAGAAGCATAGAGGAAGATTCATTTGAAACCACGAGAAACAAAGAGCGGAGGAGTATATATATTATATAGATGCAATATAATAACACAGACCTGAACAAGTTATAGCAACAATCCTTAATATGACATCACGTCTGCCCACTGAAACCCTCATATCGCAAGTTATAAAGGGTTGTCACCCCTGAAACCTCTGATTTTATAAAGGTTGGAATAGTTAGATCCTAAAGCAAGAGCGGCGCAAATCCATCAATAGCGAATGAGGTCAAGTCAAGGAGGAAATAGACGAAGAGTGCATGAGATCTGTTGGATCTTACAAATCGATGGTCATCGCATGGCAGAGATGTGAGGGCGTTAATTTGTGAGGAAAGTGGTTCCACAACAGGAAATGGTATTTCGGGCAAAGTAAAAGTGGTAAGTGGTATTGAAGGGTGAGTACCCGATTCCACTAATCGAGCGACATGTATCACTTGGGAGGAGAGACTAACCCGCTTTTTCGGGTGGGTAATCCCTGTGCTATTTGTCTACCCGAAATGAATGCCAACCGTTGGCTCAAAAGGAGGTGATTAATGGTGAAGATCGAGCAGACTAGTTGGTGATCAGGTTAAGTGACAATCATCGGATCGAGTGCAACATCAACGGTCTATATTTAATCGTTGATCGCATTTTGGGAAGGTTAAGTGACAGCGTGATGGTATGCCGATTGCCGATGGGTCGATCCGCCGATGACCGATAACAATGAAGTCAAGCACCGATTGGAGGAGCGGACCCAAATAAGTTATAGATGCGGGTGTAATGCATTTGAAGTCTGGTCTTATGTGTTTGGAGGGTGTATTTCCGTGTATTCCTGTAGTTTCGATAAATGTGTTGCCCGAGGCTTAAAGTCAAATAAATGCTTCTGATAGGTTTGGGTCCATTGTATGAATATTTAAAAAAAGGGGGGCCTCTCTGATATATTTATTTCTTTAATATTCAATATTATTATAATATGGCATATCTTCCACATTTATGTATCCTGTAAGAATTTGATGAATCCGAAGAGATATAGGAAGTTGAAGAGAGAGCGCAGAGGAAGCCGGAAGATCAAGCGAGTGAAGAGGAAACGAGTGGAAGCCAAAGGTCAAGAGTATCAGGCATATAAAACAAAGAACAAGGGAAAGGTTGAGGTGCCGGCGAGCTGTAAGAAAGAAAAGGGAGCCAAAGTTCTGGCAAAAGTGGAAGGAACAAGAGGAAAGAAGTAAGTCATAGGTCCAGTAGGGTTGGGAGAAGAGAATTACAACCAAACAAATCCAGACAGTTATAGCAGAGGGTTGGAGCCCTTGAGGTTGGTGCCTCAGAATTGAAAGGATTGGTGTCCTGGGAGTTGGTGCTCCTAAATTCAAGGTTGGTGCCTTGACAAGATAGAGTTGGTGCTTTGGAGGTTGGAGCCTCAAAAAGAGTCCAAGTTGGTGCTTGAAAACTAATTGAAACCATATATATATATATATTATATATATTATATTTATATATATATATATATTATATATATTATATATTATATATAATATATATATATAATCTATATATCTATATATATATATATTATATAATATATATATATATATATATATTATATATATATATATATATATATATATTGTACTTGATTTATTGCAAAGATCACATTAATAAAAGCATCTATTCCTGTTATCTATTTATGTGTTCTAAATACAAATGTTTTTAACTAATAAAAATAATAATTGAAAATAAATACTGATGCACCCCTCCCCCCCCAACCCTCTTAGTATTTCCAACAATTGGTATTAGAGCGGGCTTCTTCATATCAGCCTAACAGCTTGAATAAGGATTCCTAGTCATGATGAGAAATCAAGAAGTGTTAGGAAGACCTCCTCTGTTTGATGGCACAAATTTTGGTTTCTGAAAAAAGAGAATGTCCTACTACTTAATGTCTCTTGGACCTGAAGTCTGGCATTTGGTCTTAAATGAGTACATAGCTCCTTCCGCTCTTCCAATAGATCAAGACGAGAGGAAAGTCTATGTTGCAAATGCAAAAGCCTTAAACTCCATCACTAGTGGAATCACTGATTATGAATTTACAAAAGTCATGAATTGTAACTCTGCCAAAGAAGTATGGGATAAGCTAATTAGCTTATACGATGGGGACTCCAAAGTCAAGAAGGTAAAGCTTCAAACTCACAGAAGGAAATTTGAAAGTTTGAAAATGGATGATGAAGAAGATATTGCATCATACTTTCTATGAGTAGCTGAAGTGGTCAAATCGTTTAAAGGATTGGAAGAAAACATTGTAGAAAGCACCATTGTTCAAAAGGTCTTAAGATCTCTCCTAGACAGATTTGACTCCAAAGTAAGTGCCATAGAAGAAATGAAGGATCTAGATACTCTCAAGATGGATGAAATCCATGGAATCCTCATTACTTATGAGATGAGAAAAGGTTTCCCAAGTTCCAAAGATGCAACATTCAAGGCCTCAAAATCAAAAAAGGGGAAAGAAAGGAATGTCAGTAGTGATGACTCCGATGTTGAATCTGAATTGCCACAATTTGTACGAAGGCTGAAGAAAGGATCTAAGCTAAAGGGTAAATACCCTTTTGTTTGTTTCAAGTGTGGAAAGATAGGTCATTATGCTACAAATTTCCTCATAAGCATGATAGTGATGATGAAGAAAATTCTAACAGGATGGTATACAAAAAGAAAGGGTTCAATAAGAAGAATTTCATCTCTAAGAAAGATGAGTCTGATGAAGATGAATTTTTAGTCATCAAAAAGAAATCAACTAACCAGTTCCCTCACCGCAAAGGAGGCAATGAAGAATCAGATGAAGAAAATGACCATGTTGGAAGCCAAGAAGTATTATTCATGGAATTCACAAATGATGATGACTCAGGGCTAGATGGAAATGTAGATGAGTTGTTAATAATTGCCATTGAAGAAAATGAGAAATTACATAATAAAATCATTTCTCTCAAGGTAGAAAATGAGGAAACAAAAAGAAGGGAAGATCCCTTGAAAAATAAGCTAAAAGAAAAAGAAGAAGCTTGCGAAGAACGTGACGCTGAAATAGTATCTCTGAGGAAGGAATTGGAGCAAGTTAAAAAGGGTTGGAAAATATCTCAAATACTTGACACTATCCTAAATAATCAAAAACCTCAACATGACAAATCTGGAATAGGTTTTAAAGGAGAATCATCAAGTACGAAGAATAATGCGAAAATATATGCCGACGTACTTTCCAACAACCCAAAAGAAGAAATATTATTTCATCAAAGGCTCATCCCAGATCCAAAGAATGAAAAGAGAGTAACACCAAGGAAGAATGTTGATTCGAATCATGGATGTTACAACTGATACAAAACAATATTTCATCAAAGGCCCATCTCAAATCCAAAGAATGAAGCGGGAATAACTCCAAGGAAGAATGTTGATTCAAATCATGGCTATTACAAAAGGTACAAAACTATATTTTTTGGGCATTGTTTCCATTGTAAAAAATTTGGTCATCAAGCTAGACATTGCATGGCTCGTAAGAATGACACACCAAAATTGAAGGATCAAATAAACAAACCATATGGCACCAAAGGGCAAGGACAAATCAAGACCTACAATTCTTTTGATCCCTTGGCCAAATTTGATTTGATTTTCTCATTATGTAATAATAATGGACACAATGAACAAAATTGCCCACTCAAAAGAGGAAAAGCAAGAAGTGAGAATCCCAACACGGATAAATGTGGCCTAGCTCTATGTGCTTAAAATAATGAAAATCATTGGTTTGTGGATAGTGGGTACTCCAGACACATGAGAGGGGACAAAGGGAAGTTTGTCTCATTGAAAAAAAAGGAAGGAAATGTATCCTTTGGAAGTGGATCTGCCAAAATTGCTGATAAAGGAATTGTTACTCTTATTAATGGAAAAGAAAAAAGCTCAAAATGCTTTACTAGTAAATGGGCTCAAACACAACCTCCTAAGTGTTAGCCAAATCTGTGATCAAGGACATAATGTTGTCTTTAGCACCAAATACTGTGAAATAAGGAACTCTTCCTCAGGGGAACTTGTGGCGAAATGGGTTAGAACACCAAACAACATCTATATTCTGAACAAGATTCAAGAATATAAATTCTACTTAAGTCAAACAGATGAAAGTTGGTTGTGGCACAAGCGACTTGGACATACAAGCTTTGATAACTTGATCAATATCAGCAAGATTAAAACAGTACAAGACATTCCAAAGTTATTCAAACCAAATCAAGGAGTATGTGGCCCATGTCAACATGGAAAGCAAACTAGAACAAGTCACAAGACCAAGGAGTTCTCTACATCAAAGCCTTTGGAGATCATTCATGCCGATTTATGTGGACCAACTAGAACTTCGACACTCCAAGGAGAAAGCTACTTTTCTTTATTTGTTGATGACTATACTAGAATGATGTGGGTATATTTTATAAAATATAAATCCGAAGCATTTGAGTGTTTTAAGAATCTTAAAGCTCTTGTGGAAAATGAAAAGGACTCTCAGATTAAGTGTCTCAGAACAAATAGAGGGGGAGAATTCACATCAAAAGAATTTGATGAATTCTATAAATACATGGAATTAAAAGAGAACTCTCTACTGCCATAACACCAAAGCAAAAGGGGTAGTTGAAAGAAGAAACCGAATAGTTCAAGAAATGGCAAGAACAATGTTAATAGTAGCTATATTGTAGACAAAATTCTGGAAAGAAGAAGTCGGGAAAACTATCTATGCATTGAATCGAACTCAATTGAGACCAAATAATGAAAAGAATCCTTATGAATTATTGAAAGGAAGACCTGTGTCAGTAAAATACTTCAAGATTTTTGGAAGCAAGTGCTTCATAAAAATCAATAATGACTCGCCAGGAAAATTTGGTTCACGAGTTAACGAAGGGATATTTCTTGGATATTCTATAAGAAGAAAAGCCTACAAGTGCTACAATAACCGACTACAGAAAATAGTGGAAAGCATTGATGTAAAAATTGATGAAGACCTTCCAGAAAAAGAAATTGAAGAACATGAAGTTGATCCTCTCATTGAAGAAGAAGGACCTGAAAAAGAAGAAAAAGACCAAGGAAAAACCAAGGAAAAAGAACCATCTCAAACCCCTTCAAAGATGAAATTTCTCCAAAAATGTCACCTAGAAGAGATGATTATTGGCAATATGGATGAAGGGATGAAAACCCGAAGAAGGATGACTATTACACTAACGAAGAATGATGTTGCTCTTTAATCCATGATAGAACTAGAAACATTTACTCAAGCAAGTAAGAATCCTCATTGCATAAAATCCATGGAAAAAGAAATGTCTCAAATTGAGAAGAATGAGACATGGGAGCTGGTACCTCGTCCAAAGGACAAAAACATAATAGGAACCAAGTGGGTGTTCAAAAACAAAATGAATGAAGATGGACAAATCATCAAAAACAAGGCAAGGCTTGTTTGTAAAGGCTATTCACAAATTGAAGTAATTGACTTTGAAGAAACATTTGCACCAATAGATTGTGAGGAAGCTATCAGGATGTTCTTGGCATTTTCTTGCTCAAAAGGATTCAAAATATATCAAATGGATGTAAAATCAACATTTTTGAATGGAGAACTCAAGGAAGAAGTCTACATGGAGCAACCAGAAGGGTTTAGTCTAACAAAAGGAAAAGACTTTGTTTGTAAGTTGAAAAAGGCATTATATGGGTTGAAACAAGCTCCTAGAGCTTGGCATGCAAGATTGGATCACTATCTACAACAACAAGGCTTCAAGAAGGGGGTGGCAGGAAGTAATCTCTACATAAAGACGAGAGAGGATAAGTTACTAGTCACACTTGTTTATGTTGATGATCTGATTTTTGTTAGTAATAATGATGAGATGAGCCATGAGTTTTCTCAAAATATGTCAAAAGAGTTCGAGATGTCAATGATAGGAGAGTTATCTCAATTCCTTGGACCACAAGTATCTCAAACCACGGCAGGAATGTTTATATCTCAAGCCAAATATCTTAAAGACATGCTTAAAAGATATGGAATGGAAGACTGCGCACCCATGAGCACACCCATGACCACAAGTTGCAAATTGATAAAAAATGATGACTCCCCTCCTGTGGATGCAACTCATCTCAGGTCAATAATTGGAACCCTTATGTACTTAACTGCTATGAGACTTGACATTATGCAAGCAGTAGGAATGGTGGGAAGATTTCAATCAACCCCTAAACAATCCCATTTGTTGGCTGTAAAAATAATTCTCAAATACCTGAAAGGAACTCTTGAGTTCGATCTCTGGTACCCTAAGAGCTCAACTCTTACTTTGACTGCATACGCCAATGCTGATTTGGCTGGAAGTGTCGATGATCGGAAAAGTAATAGTGGAAATGCATTCTTCCTGGGAGACTGTTTAGTATCTTGGCTCAACAAAAAATAGACATCCATATCACTATCTACAGCTGAAGTTGAGTATATAGCTGCCGCAAATTGTTGTACTCAAATACTACGAATGAAGGAAGCTCTAAAATATGTCAACATAGGTACAAATCAACCAATTACCATCTATTGTGATAACACAAGTGCGATCAGCCTCAACAAAAATCTAATGATGCACTCAAAGACCAAACATATATCAATCAAGTATCATTTCCTTCGTGAACAAGTAGTTGAACAAAACATCATCTTGGAATATATCAATACTAAGGAGTAGATAGCTGATATTTTCGCAAAACCTCTTCCTCGAGAAGCATTTGAACATCTTCGTCAAAAGATGGGGGTTATCTCTTTAGCATCACTTAAGTTGTTTCATAAAGATGTTGTAGGACAGGGGGAGCAGTTCGACAGGGGGAGTCCTTGTGCACTCCTTTGCCACTGATGTCAAAGGGGGAGAGAAGAAGAATATTGCCCTCAATGACAAAGGGGGAGATTGTTGATCTAGATTGTCATTAATGTCAATATGAAGCCAAGGGGAAGCATAGCGGACTTGTGAAGAACAGGAGCAAAGCCATTTGAAAGAGGATCGCATCAGCGAAGATACATAAACAGAGTCATCGGAAGTCATAAAGAGATATGTCCAAGGGAAACCGCTATCGGAAGAACAAAGAACAACAGAGCTATCAAAGCAGAGAAGAGAAGCAAGTGTGAGAGCAGAAGATTAAGGAGGAGCCACATCCGAGGAGCCATATCGGGAGTATCGTGTGTAATCTATGCCCAAAAAGTGAGAGGAAGAGTCCATCAGAAGCCCTCAAAGAAGCAGGTTACAGAGCAAGAGAAGCATAGAGGAAGATTCATTTGAAACCACGAGAAGCAAAGAGCGGAGGAGTATATATATTTTATAGATGCGATATAATAACATGGACCTGAACAGGTTATAGAAACAATCCTTAATATGACATCGCATCCGCCCATCGGAACCCTCATATCGCAAGTTATAAAGGGCTGCCACCCTTGAAACCTTTGATTTTATAAAGGTTGGAAGAGTTAGCTCTTAAAGCAAGAGCGACATAAATCCATCAATCGCGAACAAGATCAAGTCAAGGAGGAAACCGATGGAGAGTGCATGAGATCTGTTGGATCTTATAAATCGATGGTCATTGCATGCCAGAGCTGTGAGGGCATTAATTCGTGAGGAAAGTGGTTCCGCAACAGGAAATGGCATTTCAGGCAAGGTAAAAGTGGTAAGTGGTATTGAAGGGTGAGCACCCGATTCCACTAACTGAGCGACACGTAGCACTTTGGAGGAGAGACGAAACTGCTTTTCAGGCGAGTAATCCCCATGCTATTTGTCTACCCGAAATCAATGTCAATTGTCGGATCAAAAGGAGGTGATCAACGGTGGAGATCAAACAGACTGGTTGGTGATCAGGCTAAGCGACAACCGTCGGATCAAGCGCCAAATCAACAGTCTAGATTTAATCACTGATCACATTTCGGGAAGGTTAAGTGATGGCGTGGTGGTATGACAATTTCCGATGGGCCGATCCACTGATGACTGATAGCGATGAAGCCGACCGTCGATCGGAGATTGGTTAATGCAGAGTTCAGAGAGTGTTGTGGAAAGGTTTGGAGGAGCGGACCCAATAAAGTTATAGATGTGGGCATAATGCATTTGAATTCCAGCCTTATGTGTTCAGAGGGTGTATTTCCGCGTATTCTTGTACTTCCGATAAATGTGTTTCCTGGGGCTTAAAGTCAAATAAACTCTTCCGATAGGTTTGGGTCCATTGTATGAATATTGAAAAAAAGGGGGCCCTCTCTGATATAGTTATTTCTTTAATATGCAATATTATTATAATACGACCTCTCTCTCGCATTAACGTGTCCTGTAAGAATTTGATGAATCCAAAGAGACAGAGGAAGCCTAAGAGTGAGCGCAGAGGAAGCTAAAAGATCAAGTGAGCGAAGAGGAAAAGAGCGGAAGCCAAAGGTCAGGAGTATCAGGCATATAAAACAAAGAACAAGGGAAAGGTTGAGGTGCTGGTGAACTGTAAGAAAAAAAAGGGAGCCGAAGTGGAAGGAACAGGAGGACAGAAGTAAGTCATAGGTCCAGCAGGGTTGGGAGAAGAGTATTACAACCAAATAGATCCAGACAGTTACAGCAGAGGGTTGAAGCCTCACAAAGAGTCCAAGTTGGTGCTTGACAACTGATTGAAACCATATATATATATATATATATATATATATTGTACTTGATTTATTGCAAAGATCACATTAATAAAAGCATCTATCCCTGTTATCTATTTTTATGTTCCAAATATAAATGTTTTTAACTAATAAAAATAATAATTGAAAAGAAACATTGATTCACGCCCCCCCCAACCCTCAATATTTCCAACAGGATCATGGTGCATGTGTCTGGATTATAGAGAGCTCAACAAGCTCACTATTAAAGATAAATTTCCCATTCCTTTAATTGATGAATTATTGGATGAATTGCATGGAAAAATTTACTTCACCAAGTTGGACCTTCATGCATGATATTATCAAATTAGAATGAATACTGAAGACATTCCAAAAACAACATTTAGAACTCATCAAGGTCATTATGAATTTTTTTGTCATGCCTTATAGCCTTACCAATGCACCTTCTACATTCCAAGTTTTGATGAATTCCATTTTCAAACTCTTCCTTAGAAAATTTGTGTTAGTATTTTTTGATGATATACTAATCTACAACAAGTCTTGGAAGGATCATGTTCAACATGTTGATAGAGTTCTCAGACTATTGGACGAGAAACAATTATATGCAAAAACCTCCAAATGTTTCTTTGGAGTACAAGCGGTGGAATAATTGGGTCATATTGTACCTCATGAAGGTGTTAAGGTAGATGCTCAACAACAAAAAGTTCTCCAACTCTTAAAGGATAACCTCACTTTGGCACAAAATCGAATGAAACAACAAGCAGATCAACATCGCAGTGAAAGAAGTTTTGATATAGGCGACTAGGTATTTTTACAAATACAACCATACAAACAAATGTCCCTCAATCAAGCTAAGCAGGATAATAAATTATCACCAAAGTACTATGGTCCTTACAAGGTGCTACAAAATATTGGTACTATGGCATACAAATTGGAGCTTCCTGCATCTTCCTAAGTGCCCCCAGTTTTCTATGTTTCATGCTTAAAGAAGTTTATAAGTGACAAGCTCCCAATCCAAACAATATTGTCAGAACTTGACAAGGAAGGAAAAATCATATTGGAACTTGAAGTAGTCATGGAAACAAGAACCTGACAGCTATGAAATCGATCAATTTCAGAGTATCTCATCAAGTGGAAGAACTTACCCGCTAAAGATTCCACATGGGAGGACAATTTTTTTTATACAGAAGCATCCATAAATACTCAAGCATTGAGGACAAAACTTTTTGAAGGAGAGGGGAATGTTAGGTCCCTATACTACTACTGTAATCCCTTATTGTTATTAGTGCAACCCCCTTATTATGTTGTTGTGCCCATGTAGTCCCCATATAATTATTATTATGCCTCATAAAAGCCCATTATTGTTATTGTTATGCCCTTACATTATTATTGTTATGTCGGCTATGATTACATTATGACCCCTTAGACTCCTATATATAGAAAGGAGGTATTCATTGTATCATCCAAGAATTATTCATTTGTGTAATGTAAAGGAGGTTTCCCCCTCGAAGAGGCTTATTTTGAAGGCGTTGATCTCTCTTTTACATTGAGACTTGTAGGGATGTTATAATTGATAAGGATGTCGATTTCTGGAAGTCCAAGGTTTCACACTTGAACTCTGATGAAGAATTTCAGGTGGCTCCAAAATGTGTGAATTCGAAACCTAAGGAACTTAAATTGATGGATCAAGATACTTGTGAAGAATATAATGGTCGTGAAATTGATGAATCTCCAAGAGCCACTGTACTTGAGACTCAAAAACAACCTACCTAACTTGAAAGGACATTGAAGGAGGTTGAAGGAAATGTTGTATCTCATGGGACCTTCAGGAAAGTAAAAAGCTGAAAAAGTACTTTGGTTATGTAGCCACGATGTGAGGGATAATAGGGTTTTAACCATCCACCTATGAATAAGTCACTAAGGAACAAGTTTGGAAATATGACATGACTAGAGAATACCAATCTATGTTGAAGGATGATGTTTGGGAAATTGTACCAAGACTTGAAGGAAATTCTGTTGTGTCTTCAAAATGGATCTAAAAAATAAAATGTGTTGCTGATGGAAGTGTTGAAAGTACAAGGCAAGATTTGTGGTTTGAGGATTCTCCAAGAAAGAGGGAGAGGATTATAAAGACACATTTTCTCTTATTTCTAGGAATTCATCTATTAGATCTATCATTGCTCTTGCTTCTATTGCAAGTCATAAATTACATCAAATGGTTGTCAAAACTACTTTTTGGAATGGAGTCATTGAAGAAGAAGTTTATATTGAGAAACCTCAGGGATTTGAGGTCCATGATAGAGAAACATATATTTGCAAATTGAAGAAATTCTTGTATAGGTTGAAGCAATCTCCTTGGGCATGGTACTCCCATATTGATGGCTATTTGTTGAATCATGGCTTCAAGAATAACAATGTTAATCTGAAATTGTATTTCAAAGTTGTTTATGTCGAGCCCTTGATGTTATTGTTGTATGTAGATGTTTTTTTTTTTTTTTTTTTTTTTTTTTTTTTTTTTTAGGGGCTAAAGTGTTGATTATACAGTGTAAGAGGGAGTTGGTGTCTGAATTTGAAGTGAAAGATCTCGGTTTGCTGCACTACTATTTGGGACTAGAAATTTGGAAAAATCCTGATGGAATCTATGTTGGCCAAGGAAAGTACATTAAAAATATTCTTCAAATATTTGGCATGATGTACTGCAAGTTCATGAATACTTTTATGGTGATGAATTTGAAGAAGATTCGAGACTGTAACTATGATTTGATTGATCCCTCTATGTATCGCAAATTGATTGGCCCATTAAATTATCTTATGAACACTAGGCCTGATATCAGTTATGTTTTGAATACGTTGATCCAAACTCTTAGTTGAGCCCTGACATGTGCATTGGGTTGCAACAAAAAATATTATTATTGTGTGGTATTATTGAGTATGGCTTGAGATATGATTCTGGTGGAGAATGGAAACTGCATGGATTCACTCATGTTGATTGGGGTGGAAGCTATGATGATAAAAAGAGCACCTATGGATTTTGGTTTGGCTTGGGCTTCACTACTATTTTGTGGTCTATTAGAAATAAAATGATTGTTTCTCTAAGTACAATGTTGCATGTTATTCCTGTTGTGAATTTGTGTGGCTTCGAAAATAGTTTGCTGATCAAGTGTTGGAATCCACCATTATATATTGTGATAATCAGAGTTCTGTAAATCTCTCTAAGAACTTGGTATTCCATGACATGTTGAACCACATTGAGATTAAGTATCATTAAATCCATAATATTATCTACAGGGGAGCTATGAGGCTCGAATATGTTCCAACTAATTAGCATATTGTTGATGTGTTAACAAATCCATTGTCTCAGATGAAGTTTACATATTTCAGAGAGCGACTTGGAGTTGTTGAGAACCCCTATCTAAGAGAGACAATGAATTGATTGTATAATATCCTATTACATACAATATCGCTTAGTTTGAGGCTAGGAGACCTATGGAGTGGTCAAGAATATTGTCACTCCCTTCGGCTAAGGGTCGGGAGATCAATTAGTCTAGTCAGGGAGCTTGATCCTGATACACCGTTTTTGTGATATCTCCCTTAGGTTGTGTTGAAGGAGACCTATGGATTGGTTGGGGAGACTTATCTTGATTTCCCTACCTTAGGTTGTGGTTGGGAGACCTATGGTTTGGTTGGGAAGGATGAGTTTCCTCTCTTAGTTTGTGGGTCGGGAGACCTATGTATTGGTTGGGAAGATGTATCTTTTGCATGTGATTGGTTTAGCCTCATTGATTGTGACTTGTGGATATTTTGGATGCTATGTATATTTCCTTATGATGAAATTGATGATCTCTCCCTTAGGTGGTGGTTGGGAGACCTATGGAATGGTCGAGGAGATTGACTTGATGATGAGAGAGAGACTTGTACTTGTGATCTCTTCCTTAACATGTGGTTAGGAGACCTGTGGAATGCCTATGGGTAAGTAGGGAAGATTAATTTTGAGAGAGAATGAAAAGTATCTCCCTAGCTAAGAAGTGTTGAAAAATTGGGTAGTTATGGTCGGTATTTTCATTCTCAAACTATGAAAAAAATTCATATTTTTTAGTTTGACCAAGTTGGCCCCACATGTATGAAAAAGCTATTTCCTAAAACACATATAAATAGAGACTCGTTGACCTCATTTGGCCACACATCACATCACGTCATCAAATCTAATCTGAAATAGCAAGAGAGTGATTTCACATGTGCAAAGGAGCAAGGAGACATTCAAAACGATCATTGTCCATCCTCTTTCTTCTGTTTGAATTTCGTTGACTTTGGCTCTTTGGCATCTGTTTGAACAGTAGTTTGTCTATCTTGTAAGGCCAAAGATTGCAGTAGGATGTTGACTTTGTTTAACCAAGAATTCATGTATGTTTTTTTGGCCCATTGACCTTCGTTGACCATAGGTTTGGCTGAGGTATTTCACTGAGAGTTGTAGGACCATGTTGACTAAGGTTGACCGAATATTAGCCCTCCTATTTCACAGATTCCATAGGGAAAAATTCAACCCTTTTTTTGTAGACATATACTTTGACTAGAGTTGGTTTTCTCTCTCTTTGTTTATGGGCTTTGACTAGGATATCTTGATGTCATATTTGGAATCTTGTTGGAATATTATTGATGTACTATCGATGAACTAAATTCTCTCTCTCTCATAAGGAAATATTGCTTTGGTTTTTCCCTTGTGGGTTTTTCTCTGGCTTAAAGCCTAATTCTTGGTGTCTCTTTTCTTTTGTTTACTATCTATTGTGATCTCTATTTCTCTACTATTGAAGTTGAATGGTTGATTTTTTCATGTGTAATTTCTCAATGATTGAAATGAAATAAGTAAACTATTAGCATCATTGGAAGTGGTTATAAATTGTGAAAAACTATTCTAGTCTTGGATGCACTAGAAAATCAACACATACAAGGACTTTTTTAATATGGAAAATGGTGCAAAGACTTCATCACAGTCTTATCCCTCTTTATGGGAGAATCCTCTAGCTAAAAATCTTGCCTTGTATTTGTCAATGCTCCCATATGTTGCATGCTTAATCTTATAAATCCACTTTGAGGTTACCAAAGACTTTCCTTAAGGTCTTGGAACAATTTCCCAAACATCGTTCTTCATAATATATTGGTATTCCTCCATCATTTCATTTGTCTACACTTGTGAAGTAGTTGCTTCCGCAAAGTTGGAAGTTTCAAAGTCAATCAACTTAGTCCTTAAATATTCGTAACCAAAATACATCTTAGGTCTTTTAGATTCCCTGAAGGTGCCTTGTGGAGCCACATGTCCTTTTGCATCTTGCAAAGTATATTTTATCCAAGATGGTATTTTTCTATTTTTGGGAAACACCATAGGATAAAATGATTCACAAGGCCCTTCTTCCATATCTTCATGATATTTATGATGATTGGAGGACGAGGGAGGACTTGTAACCTTTTCTTTAGGAGCCACATTCTTCTTCTCTTCATCTTCAGTGTTCGAGTTCTCTTCTCTCGATTTCCAATAAGTTGCATCAACTTCATCAGAAGTCATGTCTTTGCTTACTTCCACATGTCGATGCCATGGAACATAGATCCTATAAGATTTTGATGATTCATTGTACCAAAAAAATATTCCCTTCTTACCGGAAGGCTTTAACTTGCTTCTCTTATCCTTAGGTACATGTATGAACACTATACAACCAAAGATTATCATATGATCAACCTGTGGTTTCTGACTTGTGATTGCTTCTTAGGGAGTATTATCTTCCAAACGCCTATGAGGACTTCTATGTAGGATGTAGATGATTGCCTTGGTAACTTCTTCCCACAAGAACATTGGTACATCTTGATCATGCATCATCACCTTCATGGAATCTTCAATAGATCTATTCTTTCTTTTGACTACTCCATTCTATTAAGGATTATAGGGAACTATCAGCTCCCTCTTAATCCCAACTTCCTTACAAAAGGAAATGAGTTCCTTGGAGGTATATTATCCTCCATTATTTGATCTTAGGATCTTGATTCTCTTCCTTGTTTGGTTCTCCACTTCAGCTTCGATTTCTTGAAACATTATGAAAACTTCATCTTTTGAATTCATTAGATAGATCCATGTCTTGTAGGCGAAGTCATAGATAAAGGATACATAGTATAGATCACCTCCAAGAGATTTAATCATCATGGGACCACACACATAGGAGTGGAATAGATCTAAAATTTCTTTGGACCTATGTTCACTACTTGAAAAGGGTTTCTTAACATTTTTTTCCAAGATAACATCCCTTACACACAACTTTATGATCTATCTGCAAATCTAGTACACATGAAATAATCTTCTTCAAACCTAGCAAGGTTTTGTAATGAAGAAGTGCATATCTCCTCTGCCATAGCTCACTAGGTTTAATAACATTGTGTATTAAAGCTTTGGAATTTTTCCCTATGAGTCTATATAACCTTCCTTCATGAATCACAATGACCCTAGTAGAGCTTATACTAGAGTCCTTGTCCCACATAAGGACTTTCCCATCAATGAAGGCAACTGTATCTCCTCTATCTTCTAAAAATGAAATTGAAACCAAATTATTTTCAAACCTAGAACATAGAGTATATTGGTCAAGAGAATGTTTTCACCTATTTCCAGCTCAATGGATGTTGTCCCAATTCCTTTGATTGAATAGTTTTTATTGTCCCCAAACTCTATTTTTTGTGCCAATCTTCTTTCCATCAAACTTTTAAGGGGATACCACTCCCCTACCATATGTCTTGAAGCTCCACTGTGAATCATCTATATATTGTTTTCATCTGCAAGAGATACAACAAGTGTGGAATAGTAGAAGTGGTATTTGTCTACTTCAACTTTGGATCTTGTGGAATTATCATCAAATTTTTTTAGGGTAATATGTTGAGTTCCTCTCTTCTTCCTATCATTGAACCTTTCAGGACATTGAGCTTTGAAGTGACAAATTTTTTTTCAACAAAAGCATTGAATTTGAGACACATATTTCTTCCTTTGAGTATTGGGCCTACTTCTTTCTTCCTCCAACTTTCATGGAACGAGCTACATAGGCTTGAGAATATTCTTCTTCTTTTGTATTTATTTCTATAGATAGAATTATTGATTCTTCCTAAGCACAAGTTTCTCATAGTTCTTCCATACTTGGAGCTTCCTTTTGGTTGCTTATACCTACTTAAAATGAATCCCATGAATGTGGTAGTCCATTAAGTGTTGAAGTCACAAGTTGTTTATTAGATAAAATTTCATCAATAGCTTGTAGTTTATCGCTTATTTGAGAAACCCTCACAAAGTATGAATCCACTGTATCATTCTTTATCATTCTTATATCACGAATCTCATTTTTCAATATCATGACTTGACCAATATTTTTGACGGTATATAACTTATTTATGACATCATGCATATTATTTGAAGTGTCAAGGTTTGAGATGTATCGAATAAGATGGCCCTTGATGAACTCCACAATAATTCTCATGGCAGTGATTCCATATTTATTGTACTTCTTCTTTTCATCTTTATTTGTAGGTTCAATCACTTTGTATTGCAGAATTTCCAAAAGATATTATTTTGCAAGAATTAGGTCAATTCTTGTCTTCCAAGCCCTAAAGTTAGTGGCCCCCTCTAACTTGTTCTCTAATTTCATAGTATAGACCATGGATACAACTTGAATATAGATCTAAGGTATCTTCAAGGTGATCTCAAGGTAGGGTTTTTCAACGAATGATCTTTGTGCTCTTTCCTTTACCAAAGATCTTATACCATGTTTATTTTTCAGTATAATTGATACAAGTAGTTTATTTTTGAACTATGGTAATTACTTTTTAATATATATTATAGTTATTTTATATTCATCAAGCAATCACAATTCAGAAATTCAACTAATAACCATGAAAAGAAAGTAGATTTCACAATGTGTGTGAGAGGGAGATATGTGAGTGATAAGTGTGTGTAAAATGAAAAATTTCAAGTGTATTTTATACCCAAGATACCCAAGAGACATGTCTCTTAAATTAAATCAGGTCTCTTTCTAAATTAAATTCTAGTAAGTCTGCACATTTACATTTTTACCAATATTTGTTAAAGTGTTGAAAATACGTAAATAATGGTGGGCAGTAACTCCTAGTAAGCATATTTATTTACATCTTGTTCTTGTTCTATATTTTATGTAAATATTAGCTTAAATTATGGTGGGTAGAACTGACTACTTTCAAGGATCTTAATTTTAGGTGGTTTTGTTGATTTATTTTCTTTTAATTTCCTTTCTTCTAATTTATTATTTAATTTTATTTTGTGTTATTACATAGTATATAAATACATAGAATATTATGAAGACCGGCCATAACTAATTTCTTCAATAGTGGGGTGAATCAGTATTTCATAAATTTCAACAATTTAAAAATCACATAACATTAACCATTCACACCACATAAAAGGTACACAAGATTAATATATAAATTATTTATTTATTTCTTGAGGGAAGCTATGAATTCTAGTTTACTAGCTACCACTGGAAGGATCTACAACCCTTGGTTTACTAACATCCACTGGAAGGAGGTGACAACCTCCTAAACGAAGCTACAAATTTCTTTCCTAGCGGCACCTTGCACCATTAACAATAAAATAGAGAACAATAATCTTGGGCTCCCATACTAGGGAAATGACCCACTTACAATGTTCAATAGTCTTCAACAAATCATTATCATGACATTTTTGTTGTAACCATGTCATTGAAAACTCATTACTTGCATTCATTCACAATTTCGCTATCACTGCAACTCTTGTTCTTAAGTTGTTTTCATAGGCGCAAACCAATGTACCACTTGTCTGCCTTATAACCAACTTCTAAGTACCTCAAACACAAACTAGGATTATACATGCTCTTGCCTTTTACATTGACTTCCACTTTCTTTTTGTACCGAGACTTGATAAAAATTCATCTATAGCAATGTACATAACCAAACTTCTATATAAATGCCTCATACCTGAATCTTGATTTGGCTACCACTAGTTTTAAGGTTCCTTTCACACTTCCCTTAATCATAGATATGTCGTTAGGATTTCCCTTAATCCACTCATTAATCTCACTCAAAGAATATGATTTAATCACCATTAGACATCCTTCTAATCTCCTCTTCAATGATTGCTTGATAAGGGTCAACAAAAATTCGGTATAACATACATGGTCTACACAAATTCAGTTTGCCTCTGGGTCTACACAAATTTGGTCTACCTCAGGTGACCCTCAGACTATCCCAGAAATTCAGATATATGCCTCATACGTTTAAACCTCAGAACTTGGATGTCTACCTCAAAAATTTGGATTTGTCATAGATTCGAATTAGCCTCAAAACAATGTCTTGGAACAACTTCATCGAGGGCCTCAAAAAAGACAATTTTACTCGTAGTAAAACCACAAACAAAAGATAGAAAAAGGACCAAAAACATTTTATTTATTATTACGAAATTATCATATATAACTATGTATGGCCTAAGGTTTATTATTAAATGTTAAAGACAATGTAAAAAAAAACCCATAATGAATGTCTTGTATCATATTACCAGCCAACAATCCAAACTTGTTGATCCGAATCGGATCCACAAAAGAATTTCAAGAACCTTGACTATATCAAGTTGAACAAATTCTTGAAAATTCCAAAACAACGATAAAAAAACGCCTTGAACCAGTGGCCATGGCAACCGACATGGAATCATGAGGACCTCGGTCAAAGCGCGCTGACCGAGGCCCATGAAAACCATGCAGGCAGCCAAAACAGCCCCTGGGAGCCTTGGATCAGGAAAAGGAGGCGATTTTGATGTAATCGCGCATCGCTAGGCGAACAGGGCCAAAATGGAAAGGCCTTAAACACTCAGTCATGTTGGGAGCCGGAGAACCATGGGCGGAAAAGCAAGAGCGCTAAAGGACAAAGGCTAGACCCGCGCTTTGGAAAACTTAGGGTATTGATCGGGGTTCCCTTGAACGATAAGAGGTTTTGGAGGAGAGCGGAGTGATCCCACTCAGCGATCAATGCGTGGCAGTGGAGGTGAGAGAAAAACCGTCGTGATCGCGTGCTAACAGTCGAGCAAGTCAACCGCGCTTAACGTGCGTATGACGTTGGATCTGGAGGAGCCCAGATCGGACGGCTGAGACATAACCAAAGAAATGCGTCGACGAAGCATGTTGGCACCAGTTATATGGGGACACGTGGCACTCCTTGAGCGTTCATGCTGACGCCGAACAGGGAACCCCAAGCACAGTTGCAGAAGGTGAATCGACGCAGGCGGGAGAGGAACCGAACAGGCATAGGGATCGAATGGTTAAAGCCATGAGCAGAGACAGTCGAAAAAAGTTGGAGGATTTTTGAGAGGAGTCCAGGCGACCAGAGAGACAGTGAACAGTGAACCCTGAGAGGAGAACTGAACACATAGAACAGTAAAGCCAAGCAGAGGAGACAGAGGGCCGAGCTGACCACAGGCAGCGTCGAGCACCAGAGAGCTTGAATATTCAAGCCTTCCCATAGAGAAATCTATCTGGATTGAGCATCATAGTTGGCTCTTTCCACTGTAGACCAAAGGTCACAGAGCTGGTAGGAAGAACAAGAGTCTGTGTACTCTGAATGGCTTGGGGAATCCAAGAACCACCCTACCAAGAAAAATCTACTTCAGGAGAACTCACATTGAGTCCCTATATTGTAATTTCTCTGCTGTAAGACACAATAAAACAAGGCCACCACTGAAGCTGGACCGGAGACGTAGCCCAGGAGAATAGGGTGAACTCCTCATTAAAAATTGTTTTTGTCTTTGTGTTTCTTATTGTATTTCTCTAATGGCTTTCCATTTAAATGTCTATGTATTGGAAATCTGATCAATCTGTTGTTTCAATAACACATAACACACACCAGCACATGATTCTATAATACCTTTTGTTTAATAAATCTTCAACTGAGGTTACTCATAGGGTGATTATCAGATCAAGTGGTATCAGAGCTTTAGGCTGTAACGTTAAACAAGCTTGTGTTGGTTTAGCTATGAACGCTCACTAGATAAAAGCTCAAATTAGGAGAAGGAGAGTTGGTGGAAACTAGTCCTGAAATTGGGAGAGTCTATTCTCGGAAGACAATGTCAGAAGAAGGTTCTATAGGGTCAGACCCCCAATTCATAGAAAGTTTCCTAGCTATAAATTCTATGGTATAAGAAATGTATAGGGACTTTAGAAAGCATAAGGATGAAGATGCATCAGGCTCTAAACAAGATAAATAAGAAGATGAATCTCATTCCCGTGACCACTCCAAAGAAAAGGGGAAAGAAGAAAGATTTCCTGCACCTCCTAGTAGCCCTGTGCATAATAAGAAAGCATCCTTGATTAAGTTGGATGTTAAATTTGATTTGCCTATATATGATGGAGAGATAAATGCTGAAAAGTTGGACAATTGGATTAGACAAATTGATGTGTATTACAGAGTACAAAACATAGACTCAGACAAGAGTAAGATTTAGCTGGCAAGCCTACACCTAGGAAGCACTGCCTTGGTTTGGTGGGAAGGTAGAACCCAAGCTGATATGAAAAGACATGGTAAGACCATCTCTGTCTGGAGTGAAATTTTTGTTGCAATCAAAAATCAGTTCTATCCATTGGCCTACATGAAACAAGCCATGATGAGTTGGCAAACTCTTCAGCAGATGAAAGGGAAAAGTGTACAAGGGTATACTCAAGAATTTAGAAAGAGAACATTGATGTTGGGTATCTCATTAGACTCACCAGAAACTCTTTTGAAGTACATTGGTGGTCTACACAGATACATGAGGCATACCATCCTCATGTTTAATCCCACTAGTATAGATGAGGTATCTGTACAAGCTACTCATCTAGAAGCTAGAGGAAAGAATGGAAATCCAGAAGTTGGGGGACCAACCCAACCCACTGTAAGCAAGAGCAAGGAGAAAAGAAAGCAAAAGTGGAAAGCAAGGAAGGCTAACACTGCACAAAAAGGCAAAGCTTCATGCACTCACTGTAAAAAAGAGGGGCATGATGATGAGCATTGTTGGATTCTGCATCCAGAGCTGAGACCTAAGAAGTCTGAGGGCAAGAAGAAGAAGACTGCTGCAACTATTCAGCAAGATTTGGGGTCAGACTCGGGAGATGAAAGAAGCATTGCAGCCACAGGTATAAAAGGTAAGAATTCTGAAGCATCTACTAGTAAATCATGCTCAATCTGTTATTGATGAAGAACATGAGAGAAAAAGACATGAGCTTTTCCATATTCGAGTTGTTTCCAAAAATCAAAAGATTAATACTTTATTTGATAGTGGCTCATAAGTAAATCTAATTTCTGAAGCAACTGTAAAGAAATTGGGATTAACAACTACACCTCATAAGAAACCATACCCATTAGGATGGTTGAATGATAAAGCACAACTACAAGTGACTAGACAGTGCAAACTCAAGTTTTTCTTTGGGTCAGCATTTGTAGATGAGGTTGAGTTAGATGTAATTCCTTTGGATAATATGTGGAATTGTTTTAGGAAGTCCTTACTTGTATGATAGAAAGGATATTTTATATAGAGCTGAGAACAAGTATCTATTTGTTAAAGGTGGAATCAAATACTTTGTAAGAGCTCACAAGCTCAAGAATAATTATACTCTCATAAACTCAGGACAGATGAAAAGAATGATAAATTCATTCAAATGGTTTCTATTGATGGTTGTAAAGGAAAAGAAACCTGATAAAACTAATGTATTTGAGGGCTATAATACTGATCAACAAGTTGATATAGAAAATATTGTTTTAGAATATGATGTTTTGTCCCAAGAACCTAAAGGTCTACCACCCAAAAAGGGAATAGTACATGATATTATTTTGAAGCAAGATGTTCCATTGCCTAACATTGAGATGTATAGGTTGTCTGCTTTAGAGAATGCTGAAATCAAGAAGCAAGTGCAGGAGTTGCTCGAGAAAGGGTTCATCAGGCCTAGCACATCACCACGTGGGTCACCAATCGTTTTGGTGAGAAAGAAAGATGGCTTGTGGAGAATGTGCATTGACTACCAAGCACTGAATAAGATAATAATAAAAAATTGTTATCTCCTTCCTTGCATAGATGATCTTTTGGATCAACTGAAGGTAGCTGTTTATTTCACCAAGCTGGATTTGCACAGTGGATACCATCAGGTCAGAGTTGCAGAGCAAGATGCATGGAAGACTGATTTCAAAACAAAGTAGGGATTGTATGAATGGCTGGTTATGCCTTTTGGCCTAACTAATGTTCCTGCGACTTTCATGAGATTAGTGAATGATGTACTCAGACCTTTTCTTGAAGATTTTGTTATTGTGTATCTAGATGACATTCTGATTTTTAGTAAAACGTGGGAAGAAAATTTAAGACATGTTAAGTAGACATTAGATGTTTTGAAAAGAGAAAAACTTTATGTTAAACTCTCCAAATGTGAATTTGGAAAAACCTCCCTATTTTATTTGGGTCACATAGTAGGGGGAGGTGAATTGAAAATAGATCCCTCTAAAGTGGTAGTCATTGTAAACTGGCCTAAACCCAAGTCTGCAAAATATTGGAGGAAGTTCATTTCAAAATTTTCCTCAATTGTAGCTCCCTTACATGCCTTGATAGGATTGAACAAGGTGTTTCAGTGGGGAGGCAAACAGTAGAAAGCCTTTGACACCTTGAAAGAAAAGATTAGTACATCACTGGTACTAGCACTGCCAGATCTACAAA
The DNA here is from genome assembly GCA_000404065.3 of Pinus taeda. NCBI lineage: Eukaryota > Viridiplantae > Streptophyta > Pinopsida > Pinales > Pinaceae > Pinus > Pinus taeda. The sequence goes on along the minus strand of APFE030920299.1, from coordinate 42,487 downwards.
GACCATTTGAGATCTAAACTAATGACAGTGACTATGCCATGGGAGCAGTGTTGATACAACATGGTAAACCCTTATGTTATCATTCTAAGACTTTTAATCCTGTAGTAGTTAACTATCCTACATATTATAAAGAATTATATGCATTAATTTAGAGTGTGAAAAAGTGGAAACATTACTTAATGGGCAAAGAAATAGTAATACATATTGATCATCAGCCACTTCAATACCTACACTCCCAAACTAAGTTGTAGAAATCAAGACATTATAGATGGATAGGTTTTCTACAACAGTTTCATTTAGTCATCAGATATAAAAAGGGCATGCATAACAAGGTTGCAGACATGTTATCTAGACCCATTATAAATGCATCTACCATACTTAAGCATAATTCTGTGCTGCATGAAAGCTACATAGAACAATATGCTCAGGATATGGATTTTAAAGATGTATATGCAACTTTGAGTCAAGGAAAAAGAATAGAATAATTGGACTATCACACGAAGGAACGACTCTTGTATCATTGTGGGAAACTCTGCATTCCACAAACTAAGAGAGTAAAGATAATTAGGGAAGCACACACTTCTTTGATATCAGGCCACTTTGGGTAAGTAAAACAGTTGCACAGCTACAAAGGTTCTTCTATTGGCCGAGAATGAGTGAGACAGTTTCTAGATATGTAAAAGGATGTGCTATGTGTGCTAAAATCAAGCCCAACAACATAAAACTAGGCTTGTACACTCCATTGCCAGTCCCTTCTCACCCTTGGGAAAGCATTTCCATGGATTGTTGGAGGACTGCCTAAATCTAGGAAAGGTCATGATTATCTATATGTCGTTGTGGATAGGTTCAACAAAATGTGTATTTTGATACCCTGTAGTAAACAGATTACATCTGAACAAACTGCAAAATTGTTCTTTGAACATGTATGGGTTCATTTTGGATTACCCACTTCTATTATATCTGATCGAGACACTCGATTTGTGGTGAAGTTTTGGTCAAGTCTGTGGGAACTAATGGACACCAAATTAAAGAAAAGCACAACTTTTCATCCACAAACAGATGGCTAGACAGAAGTAGTAAACAGGACGATGATCTAGTTATTGAGAGGATATTGCATCAAACACCCTAAGCTTTGGGATGAACACTTGTGTTATGTGTAGCATGCTTACAATAGAGCCAAACACTCTTCTACACAGAGATCTCCTTTTGAGACCTGTCTTGGTTTCATACCAAGGTCTCCTTTGGATTTTGTCTTTGGTAAAGATACCATGGTTGATAGACACAGTGATGTGGACAAGGCAACAAGGTTCATTGAACAGATCCAGGAGATCCACCAGGAAGTATAGGAACAACTAGAAAAGAGACAGGCCAAGTACAAGGCTAAGCATGATAGGCATCGGATGGAGCATAGTTTTCGAGTTGCAGACCAAGTTTGGCTAAATATTAGCAAGGACAAGATGCAAGGTGAAGGTAAAAAGCTAAAACCTATCAGGTATGGACCCTTCAGGATACTTGAGAAGATTGGTGAAAATGATTTTCACCTTGATCTACCAGCTTACATGCACATCTACTCAGTCGTGAATGCAGATTGCTTGAGGTTGTTTGAACCTTCAATGATTGAGGACCATAAAGAGCAGATCAATTACCTTCTATTGATGACCTGCTACTTGAATATCTTAATGAATTACAGGAAGACTAGATAGGAAGGTAAGGACAACATGCAGTGGATAAGTGGAATACCTCAGGATTGGGCTTAAAGGTTAGAAGCCCAGCAGTGCGAAGTGGATTGAGATTGGGCAAGTGAGATAGCAGTTTCCTCACTAAGTCGATGCTTGAAGAAAACCAACTTTTGGTGGTCCAAAAGCTCTTTCAGTAGGAAGGACGTGATCCGAATTGGATCCATTAAAGACTAGAAAAGAATCATGACTGTATCAGGTCGGGACGAATCTCTAGAATTCCAAAACAACGATCAAAAACACCCTGCACTAGTGGCAATGGCAGCCAGCGTAGAATGACAAGGACCTCGGTCAAAGTGCACTAATCGAGGCCCATGGAGATTGCGCAGGAGGTCAAAGTAGCCCCTGGGAGCCCCAGATCGGGAAAAGGAGGTGATTTTTGATGCTTGATTAGCCAATAGGGCCAAAATGGAGGAGCCTTAAGCACTCAGTTGCGTTGGGAGCCAGAGAACTATGGGTGAAGAAACAAAAGCGCTAAAAGGACAAAGGAGGGACCCGCACTCTGGAAACTGGCGGTATTGATCAGGGCGCCATCAAACGGTAAATGGTTTTGGAGGAAGTGGAGCGATCCCACTCAACGATCGACGCGTGGCAGCGGAGGTTAGAGAAAACCACTATTGATCGCACATTATCGGTCAAGAAAGTCAACCACACAAGTTGTGTGTATGACGTTGGATTCGGAGGAGCCCAGATCGGACGACTGAGATTGCGCCTGATGGAGGAAGTGGAATCGATAGGGAATTAAGCCGCGTTTTAAAGGGATTTGGAATTCGTTTAACCGCCATGGTGGAGGAAGAACACATCCACGACGTAACTGAAGAAACAAACTGACGAGTAGGCTGGCGCTGTTCAGATGAGGACACGTGGCCACACCCTGAGCATTCATGCTGACGCCGAACAGGGAACTCCAAGTGCAGTTGCAGAAGGTGAATCGACAGAGGTGGAAGAGGAACTGAACAGGCATGGAAAGGAATGGCTAAAAGCCATGAATAGAAACAGAATACACAGTCAAGTCAGAGTGAAGTCCGAGAGATGAAGGGGAAAGACCAGAATCCCAATAGGAGGATGGAATACACAAAGAAGAAAGCAATAAAGAAAGAGAAAAGCAGGAAGAGACAGAGGGTCGAGCTGACCAGGGGCAGCATCGAGCACCACCGAGCTTGAGAGATTCGAGCCACCCCATAGAGGGATCTGTCCGGGTTGAGCACAACATTGGGATCTTACCACTATACACCAGAAGGTCACAGAGCTGGTGGGAAGAAGAGGCTGTGTACTCCAGTGGCTTGGGGAATCTAGGAACCACCCTGCCAAGCAAAACCTACTTTAGGAGAACTCACATCGAGTCCTTGCATTGTAATTATCTGTTTAAGGACACAATAAAACAGGCCACCACTGAAAGTTGGACCAGAGACGTAGCCCTGGAGAATAGGGTGAACTCCTTATTAAAATTTCTTGTGTCTTTGTGGTTGCTTACAATATTTCTCTTTTGTCTTTCCATTTAAATGTTTGTGTATTGGTAATCTGATCAATCCATTTCTTAAATAACATAGAACACACACCAACGCATGAGTCTGTAATACCTTTTGTTTAATAAAACTTCAACTGATGTCACTCATAGGGTGATTATCAGATCATACATGTAAACTATGAATTCGTAGGTTCTGTAATAGAAGTTGCAGGTAGAGTTCTATAGAATGCGCAAAGGGAGGGAATGATTCAGAGGAATCATCACGGGTCTTAGAATCCAATTGAAGAAATAGAGTGAATCTTTGGAGAGAATTAGCGGAGTGAGAATTCGCAGAGGAGTTAAGTTCAGAGTAAGTTGAGAAGCAGAGGCAGAAGGAAAAACCCTAAAGAAAAAATCCCAAACCCCATAGAAAACATTGAAGAATTAGCGTAAAGTCTAAGTAAAAAGGAATTGCAGAGAAGTGAAGTGTTAGTACACAGCAACCTTTGGATCTTATAGATCAATGGTCCAAATCATTTTGCATGAGGTAATGTTGAAATATCGCATTAGCGAAATTTAATGAAGGAAGGTGGGTTTATAACCTTCAGTGGATTTCGGGCGGAAGGAAATTCGTAAGTGGTTTTTACCATTTGGCTTCGATTCCACTAATCGAAGGACACGTAATAGTGGAGGACTGAGGGGAAACTGCTTTATCGGGCGGTTAAACCCCATACTTGTTGGCTACTTGAAATCATCATGAACCATTGGATCTACCAAATGTAGATCAACGATGGAGAATTAACATGCCAGTTATTGATCGGATCGGAGAAGGGTGAATGAAAGCGGCAATGGAATGATGAAGGGCCGATATGCGACATCGCAATATTGCCGATAGGCCGATCGGAGATCGGAGATTGGTGAAGGAATGGTGCAGTGCTTAAGGAAGGCTGGGAAGGAGCAGACCTGACGATATTTGTGAACGCGGGCTTATAAACTTTGAAGACCGACCCAAGGGATCGAAGTGGGATTTCCTTTGTTTTCAGTGTTTTCCTGTGTATTCCGAAAAAGTTATGTGTTCGCATATCAGATGCGATAGAGCCAATGTTAAAGAAACCACGGAGGAGCTGATACCGATTGCGATTGTGATAAAGGTGAAACATCGATAACAATGCAGAATCCGTACAAAGGCAAAAAGGTATCTTTTGTAGGGTTTTCCTTTGTAAATGATTTATAAAGGAAAAGAGTGTTTATGCGTTAAAATATATGTAACCAATGGTTAAAGAGGAAAGGTTATATATGTGTGGTATAAGGGTTTAGAAAGGATGTGAAGAGGTTTAAAGTCCTGATAGGACGATTATATGAAAAGTTAAGAAGAGTCTAAACTAAGGTTTATGTGGGGTGATTAATTTTCGATATAAAGGAAAAGGTGGGTTAATGTTTGGACTATGTTAAGTCTATGAATCATTCCAAATGAGACTAAAAGAGGGCCTTAACCATTTGTGGTTGAATATTTGACTCCTTTGAGAGTTAAATACCTGGGACTAATGAGTGGATGCATTTATATGCATACTGTGGGTATAAGCAGGGTAACCTTGGCATCATGCCCTTACATTATTATTGTTATGTCAGCTCTGATTATATTATGACCCCTTAGACTCCTATATAGAGAAAGGAGGTCTTGTCATTTGTATCATCCAAGAATTGTTCATTTGTGTAATGTAAAGGAGGTTTCCCCCTCGAAGAGGCTGAATTCTGAGGTGTTGATCTATCTTTTTTATCTTTTTGTGAGTTGGTTTCATAACATTTGGTAGCAGAGCTTTGGATTCTAGGGTTTTGCTACTCCAAATATGTCAACGTGGAATTTGCACTATAACTATTTTTATGCGATGTTTCAAAAGCTAACAAGAAAAACCCATTTGGTTTGAACATGTTCTGAACTATGGGTCCAAATTTCAGAGTTTGTATCACTATATATGCAGAGATATGATCTGAGGAAGTTAGGGTTTTTGTAGATTGCCAAATTACATTCCAAACAGGTGACCTTGGGAAAATCATCATAACATTCTCTTTGAGCAAAAAATTGAAATTTAGTAAGAAGTTACAGAAATAGGATAGACTATAGTTTTCTGTGTATAGTTTTAGATCCAAAGGTTGAAACAATGACACGTGGCACGTCGTACAAGTTTGCTCTACTGAAACATTATATAATCTGGTCATCTTAGGAGATTAGGTATAACTCTTTCTTGGAGAATCAAATTTTGATAAGAATTTTGGGGTTAGAAAGAGGACTCAAAGGGCTACTGCATGACAAAATTTGAGAACTTGGAGATCTAAAATTACCAAGTTATAGTCATTTCAAGATCAAGTTCCTAAAATCAAGAAAAGGCGATATGAGGAAGTTTGATGGCAAGGATACGGTAAATTGGATACTGCAGATGGAGAATTATTTTGATCTACATGAGGTTAAAATGTTACAAAACATACATATTGCATCTTTATATTTAGAACCAAATCAATTTTTATCGTATAAAGGGCTTTGTTCTCGTAAAGCACTTGTCACTTGGTCAATTTTCATAGAAGAAATGATAGCACATTATGAGGATACAAAGAGTAACACCTTCTTTAGCCAATTGATAAATCTCAAACAAAAGGGTTAAATGGTAGAGCACATTGAGGAATTTCAAAAATTGAATATAAGGGTAAATGATATTCCAGAGAAGCTAAGTATTGATGTCTTCATAGGGACTTTAAAGGATAACATTCAATATGAGGTTCATCTTTGGGAACCTAATTCATTGGAGAAGGCATTCAGCTTGGCAATAAAAATTGAAAGTGAAATTATGGAAACAAGGAATCCCACCACTCACGACTATAATTATAGAAGTGTTTTTTCTCCTAGCCTTCCACAACCTACGATATTTACACGACAACAATTGGAAGAAAAAAGAGAAAAAGGGCTTTGTTACAGTTGTGATAGAAAATACACTAAAGGTCATAAGTGTGCTGAGAAGAAATTATTCTACATAGATTGTTAAGAGGAGGAAGAAAAGGAACAAGAAACATTAAAAGAGGAGGATATACACCAGAAACCAACCCTAGAGAAAGAAGAAATGAATCCCACGATATATTGTAATTCATATCAAACTCTAAGGGTAGAAGGATATATCAAGAATAAGGTAATAGTTGTGATTGATTGGGTAGTACCCCTAATTTTATTCATTATAAGATAGCGAAGGAATTGAATTTCTTCCTATATCTAGCACCACAGTGTCAAGTGATGGTATCAAATGGAGGAACTATAAATTGCTCTAGAAAGTGCCATAATATCAAGATAACCATGGGGGAATATGTATTGAATATTCCAATGCTTTCTGTTCCAATGGGTGGTGTTGATGTTGTACTATGAGTCTAATGGTTACAGTCTTTGGGGATGCTAGCCTTCAATTTTCAAGAAAATTTCTTAAACTTTTTTTTGGTAAGGAAACAAAGTTTAATTAAGGTGTATCATAGGGAAACCAGGAAACATAGTCAACTTTAATTCCATGGCAAAGCTTCTAAATAAATAAAAATGGGTCGCCGTTGCATAATTATGCTCATTAGGGGTTCAAACATCGAAATCATTTATTTCTCCAAATCTCCAAATATTATTGGAAAATCATTCTAAAGTGTTTGAGATGCCCAAAGGCCTCCCACCTATTCATGATCATGATGATGTGATTCACTTGATTCTAGTAAGTGTTCCTCCAAACATCAGGCCTTACACATATCCTTATCCCCAAAAGAGTGAAGTTGAACGTATGGTTGCAAAAATGTTAGAGGCTGGTATAATTCAACCTAGTTAAAGATATTTCTCTTATCTAGTAATATTGGTGCAAAAGAAGGATGGATCATGGCATATCTATCTAGATTATAGGGAGCTCATCAAGCTCGCTATTAAAAATTAGATTCCCATTCTTCTGATTGATGAATTAAATGGAGCACTTTACTTCACAAAGATGTATCTTCATTAAGGATATTATCAAATTAGAATGAAGACCGAAGGAATTCTGAAAATAACATTTAGAACTCATGAGGCTCATTATGAACTTTTGTTCATGCCTTTTGGCCTTACTAATGCAACGTCCACATTTCAAGGTTTGATGAATTCCATTTTCAAACCCTTCCTTAGAAAAATTGAGTTAATATTTTTTGACGATATGCTAATCTACAACAAGTCCCTGGAGGATCTTGTTAAATATGTTGACAAGAAGCTAAAATTATTGGAGGAGAAACAATTATATTCAAAAACATATAGATGTTACTTTGGAGTACACGAGGTGGAATATTTGGGTCATATTGTATCTCATTTGGGTATTAAGGCAAACCCTGACAAAATTAAATCCATTAAGTAATAGAAAATCCCCACAACCATAAAGTATCTTCGAGGATTTCTCTGGTTTACTGGGTATTATCGCAAGTTTATTAATAATTATGGGAGAATAGTGGCACCTCTAACATCATTACTAAAGAAAGATGCATTTTCTGAAACTCTAGAAGAAACGAAGGCCTTTGAAGAACTTTAAGAGGCAATGTGCCAAGCATCAGTCGTAGCTACACCAAACTGCACAACTTTTTTTTATTGTGGAATGTGATGCTTCAGGAAATGGAATTGGTGTAGTTTTAATAAAATAAGGAAGGTCGATTTCTTTTGAAAGTCATCCAATCAAAGGAAAATATTTACACAAACCTATTTATGAGAAGGAAATGTTTGGAATACTACATGCACTAAAGAAATGGCTACCTTACATAATGGGATGAAACTTCAAGGTAAAAAAAAATCATGATAGTCTAAATACATTCGGGACAAAAATTAGCTTCAGAAGAGAAGAACAAATCGGTGACAAAGATGTCGGTTTATGAATTTGAAATCATCTACAAAAACGGGAAGCAAAATGTTGTTGCAGATGCACTCTCAAGAAAGGATGAGGATGTGGAAGTTGTGTTGTGCCATTTCTATTGTCTAGCCTGAGTGGAAGGCAGAAGCAATGGTTGAATGCAAGAAATGATGAAGAGGTTTGGTCACTCATTGAAAAGTTGAAGAAATATGACAGTACATCTTATACATTTAGTTGGAAAAATGATTCATTACGGTACAAAGAACACTTATATATTTGTAAGAATTCCCAACTCAAAAAGTATATTCTTTTGGAATTGCACACCTCTCCCTGAGGAGGAAACTCAGGATTTTTAAAAAATTACCATAGCATCAAGAAGGTATTTTTTTAGGATGGCCTTAAATATAATATTCAGAAGTTTGTGGTAGAATGTTTGGTTTGCAAACAAAATATATTTGAGACAATTAATACCTCAGGTCTATTACAACCTTTATCCATTCTAAGTCAGTGTTGGGATGTGGTCTCAACGGATTTTATCGCAGGTTTACCCAAGTACGATGGAAAGAGTTTCATCATGGTGGTAATTGGTATACTTACCAAGTATGCACACTTTTATGCATTATCTCATATTTTTAAAGCTATTATAGTTTCTACTACATTTATGGACACAATTCAAAAGATTCATGGAAATCCAAATATTATAGTAAAGGACAGAGATCCCATTTTCATTGGAAATTTTTGGATGGAATTATTTTCTTGTCTTGGTACTCAATTAGATCATAGCTCATCTTAGCATCCTCAATCTGATGGGAAAATTAATATAGTGAATAAATGTTTTGAAGGATATCTTTGTTTATTTGTATATGATAAACAAGCACAACGGGTCAAGTGGTTACCTGTAACTGAATAGTGGTATAACAATCCCTTCCACATTGAAGCAAAAATGACCGCATTTATGGAACTTTATGGATATCATCCACCATCTATCACATCAAATTTAAGAGAAAATTATAAGGTTCAAGAAGAGGAATATCACATCAAGTATCAATGGCACGTTCTCCAAATCTTAAAGGATAACCTCACTCTAGTGCAAAATCAAATGAAACAATAGGCAAATCAACATTGTAGTGAAATAAGTTTTGGTGTAGGTGAATGAGTAGTTTTACGACTACAACCGTAAAAACAAATGTCTCTCATGCAGTCTAAGAATGATAATAAATTATCACCCAAGTACTATGGTACTTACAAGGTGTTCCAGAATATTGCTACTATGGCATACAAATTGGAGGTGCCTCCATATTCCTAAGTACACCTAGTTTTCCATGTTTCATGATTAAAGAAGGTTATTGGTGGAAATCTTCCAATTCAAATAGTGTATCCAAAACCTGACGAAGAAGGAAAAATAATATTTGAGCATGAAGCAATCACATAAACAATAACTTGATAGCTAAGAAATCGACTAATTTTAGAGTATCTCATTAAGTGGAAGAACTTACCCATAGAATATTCCACATGGGAGGGTGAGAATTTTATACGGAAGAATCCAAAACTACTTGAGCATTGAGGATAACACTTTTCTGAAGGAGAGAGGCATGTTAGGTCCCTATAATAATAGTGTACCCCCTTATTGTTACTGTTGTGTCGATGTAGCCCCCATATTATATTGTTGTGCCCCATAGAAGCCCACTATTGTTATGTTTTGCCCTTACATTTTTATTGTTATGTAGGCTCTGATTATATTGTGACCACTTAGACTACTATATATACAAAGGAGGTCTTGTCATTTGTATCATCCAATAATTTTTCAGTTATGTAATGTAAAGCAGGTTTCCCCCTCAAAGAGGATAAGTTTTAAGTTGTTAATTTATCTTTTCTATGAGATGGTTACATAACAATTCTAGCTAGTGTGCATCTTTTCTACCTTCAACTGTCCATCTTCTGACACCAACCGTATGAAATGGTACTTTAGTTTTATATGTTTAGTTTTGGAATGAAAAGTTGAGTTCTTTACAAGATTAATGACACTCTGGCTATCATTGTATAACCTTCCCATATCATGCTTCTTCCCCAATTCATCCATAATCCTTTGTAACCAAATCATTTCTTTACTAGCCTTCGTAGCAACAACATACTTTGCTTCCATTTTTGAAAGTGAAACAATGTTTTGCAATTTTGAAACTCGACTAAAAGTTGTTCCCCCTATAGTAAACACATACCATGTGGTGCTTCTCTTGTTATCTCTATCACCTACCATATCTACATCAGCATATCCCCATAGAGAAATATTTGAACCACCAAAGCATAATTCTTGATTTTTGGTACTATCAAATACCTAAGAATCCATTTCACTACCATCTAATTCTAATTTCCTAAATTTTTCGTATACCTTCTTACAACTCCCACTACATATGAAATATCAAGTCTTTTGCATACCATTGCATACATCAATGGTATGGAACTTTACACATATAACCCATCTCTTTCTAAGTCTTGGGACACATCTCCTTACTTAGTTTCAAATGAGTAGAAAAAAGTGTACTAACTCATTTTTCATTATGTATATTAAATCTTTCCAACACCTTTTTTATGCACTCACTCTGAGACAATGTCAATTTGCAATTTTTCTTGTCTCTAGTTATTCTCATACCTGGATTTGTTTTGTAGCACCCAAATCCTTCATTGAAAATGAAATTTCTCGTTTCCCTTTGAGCAAATTTATTTCCTTCATGTTCGACCTTGCAACAATCATGTCATCTACATACGATAGAAATATAATATAGCTACCATCATTTTATTTCTTAAGATAAACACAGTAATCAGAATGACATCTAGTATAACCTTGTTCAAACATAAACTTGTCAAATTTTAGATACCATTTCCTTGGAGTTGTTTTAAGCCATACAATATCTTCTTCAGCATTCACAATAATTTCTCCTTCCCTTTGACCTCATACCCTTGTAGGTGTTTCATTTAAATTTCTTCCTCCAAATCCCCATGGAGAAAAGTTGTATTTCCATCTAACTACTAAATATGTAGATCTTTAGCTACCACTAGACTTAAAATAGTTCTAGTTGAAGTCATTTTAACAACAATAATTTTCCTCCCATCAAAGTCAATACCTTTCTTTTCATCAAATTCATTCACTACAAGTTTATCCTTAAACCTCTGTTTACCTCCATCTTCTTTCGTCAACCTATAAACGCATTTATTATGCAATGTAGTTTTACCTACAACAAACTTGACTTAGTCCCAAGACTGGTTATGCTTCAAGGATTCCATCTCTTCTTCCATGGCTTGCTCACTCTTCTTCCTAGTTTCGATCTGCATTGTTTATTCATATCTTTCTTGTTCACTAGAATCATTCCACAATACATAATCTAATAAAGGAGAGTATTGTTCAGGGGGTCTATTTATCTTGGTAGATATTATAACAACACTTTTAGGTGTTATTGTTGTGGTTGTTGTTGTTGATGTGGCTCTTGATCATTATGTTTTGCATGCACCTTTCCCTTTATTGTTACTTTATCAGTCACTGTGTATTCCTTGTTTTCCTTTTCTTTCTCTTTCCCTGCATATGATCCTCATACAAGAACTTTTCATTGAATATGACATCTATGCTCCTAATGATTTTGTAATTTTCGTAATCATATAAACGATAATCAAAATCATTTACACAATATCCAATAAAGGTACATTTCTTTGATTTTTCCTCAAGATTTGTTCTATTTTATTTATTGATGTGGACAAAGGTGTCAGAACTAAAACTATTTAGAAATGTGTAGTTTACCTTTTGACCTATCCATGCCTCCTCTGGAATACCACCATCCAAGGAACTCGAAGGCCCCCTATTTATTAGATAAAAAAGGTATGTATATAATTTATGAAAAATTGTAAGGTCAATATGGCATGTAATCTCATGTGCCTTGCATGCACCATGACTGTCTTTTTCATCCTTTCTAACACACCATTTTCCCGTGGTGTTCCTAGAACTATCTTCTCTTTGTGAACTTCATGTTCTGTATAGTAGTTATCAAACTCTTTGTTGCAATATGCACCTCTGTTTTCTGATATGAGGCACTTCAAATTCTTTCCTATCTCATTCTCAACTAAAGCATTCCATTTATTGAAAGTATCAAATACATTATATTTATTCTGAATATAATTAATCCAATTTTCTCTAGTTGCATCATCAATAAAAGTAACATATTAGTGAGAGCCACCAAGAGATGATACCTAAGTTGTTTGCCATACATCTGTATGCACAACCTCTAATTTTTGTCTCTTCTTTTCCTTCCTAACTCTACTAAATATGACTCTCTTATGTTTTTGATATGCGTAATTCTCGTAGAAATCCAAATCAACATGCTTCAAACTTGGAAACAAATTTCTTGAGTGAACAATTTGCATCCCTTTCTCAATCATGTGCTTGAGATTATGATCACACAATGTTGTATCTACCATTGTGGAGGTTAAAGCATAACAAAGTTATAAATACCTTTTCATAAATACAACATACTAACCTTTTCTCATTTTCCTATTACTAGGACTCCTTTAGCGACCTTCCAAGTCTTGTCTGTGAATTTAGTTACATAGCCTCCACCGCCTAAATGCCTTGTTGAAATTTGATTTTTCTTTAGATATGGAACATGCCTTACCTCCTTCAATTAACATTGGTTTCCATTTTGATTCTTTATAAAAACGTTACCCAATCCAATGATTTTATAGGGTTTATCATCACCCAAAATAACATGTCCAAAATATCCTTGAACATAGTCATGAAAATGTTTCCTATCAGGTGTAGCGCGAAATGAGGTCCCTTAATCTACCAGCCAGGCATCAATAATATTATCTAATGAAATAATCTAAGCATATTGCAAGACATCACCTGTCACATTTGCTTCATGATTTCTCTCTTTTTGTGTGTCTCCTTCGTTTCCCTCCAAAGATTTACATTATTTCTAAAAGCTTCCTTTCTTCCCACATTTCTAGCACATTATCCCTAATTTGGATTTGGATCTGTCTTTTCTTGACTTACAATGATTTCCTGGGCTCCTTCTTATTTTCCACTTTTCTTCCCCTAGTCTCTATAGTCAAAGCATTACCTGATGTCCCATGGAGCTTTTCCATAACATTTCCTTGCTAAGGATGGAACAAAAACATCATAAAACTTTAAAGTACTAGATCTAGAGATAGAGTTACCAATGACCATAACTAAACCATTCCAACTTTTTGGTAATGATCATAGAAATATTAGAGCCCAAAACTTCATCATAAAAAATTTACCCCTACATAACTTAACTAACTGGTAACTGTATTAAGCTCATTTAAATGATTAGCAACAGATCCAACTTTTGACATCTTCATATTAGATAGATGATTCATAAGAAATAACTTATTTAGGGTGGAGAGTTTTTCATATAGTTTCTCCAATTCCCTCATTAAATCATTAGTTCTTGTTTCCTTTGAAATGTTGAATGCCACTGACGCTTCCAAACACAACCATATTTTTCCGAGTGCCTTTAGGTCAAGAATCTCCAATTATGTATCTGTGATACTCATCAACTTCTTTCATTTTACACTCAATGGTAGGTACATATCTTTCTTATACATATAATCTTCCACAACTCATAGCTTTGGCCGTTAAATTTCTTGACCTGAAACCTACTAACTTGTGCAATTTATCCCACTCAAATTAGTAACCCTTGCTTCCTGAAAATTCATTAGCCAGATAGACCTTTGGCTCTGATACCAATTGTTATAAAATTATATATTATATAGAAATGGACCACATAAAATATTATGGAAACACAAATACAAAAAATCATAAACCAAGAGAGACATAGATATACATGGTTCACCCAATTTGGGCTACATCCATGGAGAAATAGCTAGTCCTTCCTTTTATAACATCTAGCAAATTGAAGAGATACAACCTACAGTTGAAAATAATTAATATTATTTTGTTCTAATGGAGAAATGGTTACACAAGTTGTAACGTATCACCTTAGTTTAGGAATTGTTCCTAGAGTTTAGGAGTTTAGTTGCAACTTCCTTATCTCTAGTAATGTACTTAATGATTTAATTACTCATTTGAAGGATAGTAGAGTGAACGGAGAGAGTTCTCTTTGTTTGAGTGCAGTCTCCAGGTGTTTTACTCACCTGTGAGCTGCAACTCCTTCTTTTTCAATTCAAGTCTGATTTTTATCTTGGTATTAGAGCATAGAGTAGGGACAACCTTAATATTTTTTTTTAGGATGCATCATTTATTACAGAATTGTAGTGGCGTTAGTTTATATAGAAGCATTCGCAGAATTAGGTGGACTATAGTAACACCTGAAGCACAAGTCTCAGATGACTGATCATCTCTGACCGAAAGAAGAGTTGGCGGGGTTTCGTCGCTAACAGCCGCGTCATTTTTGAGCAGAAAGAAGGTTTGGCACGGTTTATTAAGGAACAGTCGTGCCAACACGCTAGAAATTGCTATTGGCATGGAATTGAGAGTGATCATCGTGCCAATTTCGTAAGACGCATCGATTTTGTTTTCGGCACAGATCTTTCGCCGTCAAGGAGCGCCAACCTCTTTCTCTTTGGAAAATCTGCAATTTTTTGCAGATCGGCCTTGCCCGGTGGTGGCACTTTGAAATCTTAGATATGCTCGGTGGAAGTAGATCGGATTTGCCCAGTGGTGGCACATTGGATTTCCTGATCTGCTCGGTGGCAGCAGATTGGATTTGCCCGGTGGTGGCGCATTGAAAGTTCCTGATCTGTTCAGTGGCAGCAAATCGGATTTTCTCGGTGGTGGTGCATTGAAGTTCCTCATCTGTTCGGTGGCAACAGATCGGATTTTCCTGATGGTGGTGCATTAAAGTTCCTGATCTGTTCGGTGGCAGCAGATCAGATTTTCCTGGTGGTGGCGCATTGGAGTTCCTGATCTATTTGGTGGTAGCAGATCGGATTTGCCCAGTGGTGGCGCATTGGAGTTCCTGATCTGTTTGGTGGCAGCAGATCGGACTTGCCTAGTGGTGGCTCATTGAAGACTTATTCATCAAAGGATCAGAAATTTTATCAATATGAATAACAGTGATGAGTACTCCCTTAAGCTAGAAAAGTCATGGTCTATTATCAGGGCAGTAGATTATTTTCTCAGGGAGCAGCAGCTGCTGTTTATTTTGATCGAAATCGCCATCGCATTGACTTTATTTATCCTTCAGCCTGGTTTTTTTGCCTCTAATTTTAATGAAAATGGAAGGTTTGTGCCAGAAAAACCTCATCGAGTTGTTTATGAGACTCCTATTTCTCAGTTTGCTTAGTATCATTCGGGTTCGATGGTGAATTCAGGGGCTAAAGTGCTCCTAGGTTTGAAGAGAAAGTCCCTGTGACTTGTCGTGACGGGTGGAGCTGGCTTTGTTGGTTGTCATCTAGTTGACAAGCTCATGGCAAGAAGTGACAGTGTTATTGTTGTCGACAATTTCTTCACAGGAAGGAAGGAGAATGTTTTGCATCATTTTGGCAATCCAAGGTTTGAACTGATAAGGCATGATGCTGTGGAACCCTTATTGTTGGAGGTTGATCAGATCCACCATTTGGCTTGCCCCACTTCCCTTGTGCATTACAAACACAATCCTGTGAAGACTATCAAAACTAATGTTGAGGTTCGGATTGCTCAAATTTTCAATACATATGGTCCATGAATGTGCCTTGATGATGGTCAGGTTGTAAGTAATTTTGTTGCTCAGGCTTTGCGCAAGGAGCCTTTGACAGTCTATGGAGATGGGAAATAGACACGGAGTTTCCAGTTCGTTTCTGATCTGGTTGAAGGCCTTATGCGACTTATGGAGGACAAACATGTTGGTCCTTTCAATCTTGGGAATCTTGGGGAATTTACAATGTTAAAACTAGAACAGGTTGAAGAAGGAAATGATGTCTCTAATAGTGATTGGCACATTCCATTGCTAATGGAAGAAAACAGTGAGGAAAATGAAGAGCAGGAGTAGAAACAAGAAGAAGAAGTAACAGACAATGTAATCAATGATACAAGCCCAGAAAAGGCTGAAATAGACAGATTTGAGGTAAGTCCCCTACTAAGGGGATCAATTAGGAACACTCGATTACCTTCTAAATTGAAAGACTATACATTAATGTCAAAGATTTTAAACATTGTAGAACCTGCAAATTATGAGGAAGCAAGTAAATATGATGCATGGAGGGCTGCAATGTATGAGGAAATAGAACCAATAAATAGAAACCATACTTGGGATTTGGTTGAATTGCCTGAAGGTAAAACCCCCATAGGATGAAAATGGCTATATAAACCAAAAATAAATGCAGATGGGAGTATAGAGAAACTTAAAGCTAGACTGGTAGCAAAGGGTTACTCACAACAAGAGGGAATAGATTTTGATGACACCTTTGCTCCTGTAGCCAAATTAAACACCATTAGAATGCTAATTTCCTTAGCAAAAAAACACAAATGGCAGATACACTAGCTAGATGTTAAGTCTGCATTTCTCAATGGTGACTTGAAGGAAGAAGTTTATTTAGTACAGCCTGAAGGTTTTGTGAAAAAGGGGCAGGAACATCTTGTGTGTAAATTGAAAAAGGCACCTTATGGTTTAAAACAGGCACCCAGGTTGTGGTATGAGACAAATGACTCATTTTTTGTACAGCATGGCTTTCATAGGAGCTTGAATGATCCAAATATGAATACCAAGTTTAATAAACAGAGGCAAATTATTTTGATTTCTTTGTATGTAGATGACATGATCATACCAGGGAATGCTAACAATTTGATCAAAGAAATCAAACAACAGATGTCACAAGTGTTTGAGATGAAAGATCTTGGAAATCTTCATTATTGCTTGGGATTGGAGGTATGGAAAGACTAGGCTCATTTTGTTTGAAAGAAACAATAGTCAAAAGAGATATGTATTGAATATTGTAAAATTTGTGATAACATGGCTGATATTTTTACTAAGCCTCTTGGGCGTGTAAAGTTTGAATTGTTTAGAGGGATGCTAGGAGTTCAGGATAATCCTTTCTCCATTAAGGGGGGAGTTGAAAATATTTAATATTATTTTGTATTAATGGAGAAATGGTTACACAAGTTGTAACGTATCTCCTTAGTTTAGGATTTGTTCCTAGAGTTTAGGAGTTTAGTTGCAACTTCCTTATCTCTAGTAATGTACTTAATGATGTAATTACTCATTTGATGGATAGTAGAGTGAATGGAGAGAGTTCTCTTTGTTTGAGTGCAGTCTCCATGTGCTGTACTCACCTGTGAGCTGCAACTCCTTCTTTTTCAATTCAAGTCTGATTTTTATCTCCTACAACATATCCGTTGTAATTTTCTCTTCACTCTCACACAATCTCCTCTCTCTCTCGCTCAGAATAATAATATAGAGTTGCAATAAAATTCCCTAATATAAATCGATGGTTTCCTTCTAGGGAAAAAAAAAACCTAACTTGACATAAATTCTACCATCAGATCATCTGCCTAATGAACAGTTCAAATTGACTACGAAATTACAATATTTTACAAGGAATTTTTTCAACTATTTTTAGCTTAAGGGGGGATGTGGGAAAAGGGGCTCTTCAAAATTAATTTTCACCCTCCCAGACCCCCTTGGTGGTTATAATGTGGGTGATGTTTTACCTCATTTAGTAACCAAGGTCAAACACGGCTTAGACCTCTGAATCAAGAAGATAATAAAGCTCCACACCCAACATGTATTACATTATTGGAATTTAAATTATATTCAAGTTTAGCAACATCAAATAACATTAAAGATATATAAACAATAATCCTTGAAGATAATTGAAATCTGATGAAAAAAATATCAAAAAATAGTTTGATAAACTCATTTCAAATAAAAATAAAGAAATATCTCACCTCAAGAATCACACTCAAATATTGATCGTGTATATTAAGAAGTTAAAATATTAGAAGAAGCCACTAGAAGATAACATATAACATCTCATGAAAAAGGAAGCATCAAGGTCCTCATGTGAAAAAATATTAGTTGAAGAGAAGGAAACATATATGGTTCCAATTAATATCGCAACTAAAGATGATGGCAACCTAGTTGAGGTAAATATTTGGTATGCCTTATATTCTATGCACGGCTAACCTCATAGATTGCAAATTGTGCCATGTTTTATATGGTTCATAAGGGGTAGAATCCTCTTTGTGTAAGGATTCAGGGGAAACACAACAGAAAACAAAATTTGGGTAGTGGTTTTTTTTTTTTTTGTAACATTTTTTTGTAGTTTTTGGCAAATAACTTTCACTTTTAACAATGTTGTAGTGAATGGTTATTTGTCTCATGATTTTTTAATTATATTTAAGGAAATACAATTTTATTCTAATCAATGGTTAATTAATTGGTAGTTTATGGATACTTCGAGATATACATATTGTATTTTAATGCTAAATTTAAAGGGTGAATATATTTAAATAAATAAAAACATGTTTTCCGATATTGCTTTCCAAGGTAAAATATCTATGTTAATGTGTTTATGTACCATTGCCGCTTTTCAATTTTCACTAAGAAGCAATTTAACTTTATAGGGTTTAAACTTAAATTAAATATATTTTTGAATATTTGAGTATAAATGATGACAATTTCCAATATACTTACTAATAAGAGTTCAATAATTAATAATACAACATCAATTCATCAAAAAAATAAATCTAAAAAGTAAGTCATGCAGATGCTACAAACATGATAAGGGAAACTCGTGCTACAAAGAAACCTTATTGACATCCCAATCACAAGATAAATCATATTAACCAATTAGTGTATTATCATTACTTATGACAAAAGAAAATAACATACTCTCTAATATTGGTACTAGTTGTATCAATAATTCCCACCGTATCAATGCATCTATGATATCTTATAAGTATAACATCTGTACACAAGATCAAAATAGGGTGGTGAATTCCTTCTATAGCGCAACAATAGTCAATTGTATTTAACACTTAGAATTCCATACCATCTTTTATCATCAACCATAACAACATTAACAATTAAAAACCATGTGAAGACGTTATAAGCCACATCAAGAAGTAAATTATTTCGATTAATATTCTCGAGGGACAAAGTCTTTCGAAAGGGGAAGCAAATGTTAAAAATGTAAAAACATAAAATAAATATAATTAAATAATGAAAAGACTCGTCAAAATGACACGTCTTGTAGTAACAAGGAACCCTCACCTAGGTAGCTATAATGGGGTCCTTATTGTATTCTATCATCCTATTTATAATCAACCTCATGCATTCTTATATATTATTTAGTTTCCTCACAAATTTATTTATATTGTTCCAAATATTTTGGACACTTGTGAATTGAACTAGATTGGTTCATCACAAAATATTGGTGTAAGGCTTTTTTCCAAAAATAATTATGATTGTTTCTTCTTTTTCAATATTAATTTTTAAAATTTGAAGGCAATGATAGCTAATGTTTAATGAGACCAAATTTGGTCTATCGACCAGGGATTAATTGATTATATTTAGAATTTTATTTCTTTCTAAAAAAATATTTAATATAAGAATTCCTAGGCTACCATCATTTTAATTAGCTTAATATTTAGGAAGGTGATCGTAACCAAAATTTAAAATTGTGGTTCAATGTGGGTGTAAATAGGATGTGGGTGTAAATAGGAAATTGTAAGAGAAACTGATAAAATATTAATAACAAATGCATAATAATTTTTTTTAATATTGAATCCCTTCTATAGGTGACATTGTAAAATGATATAAAGTAAAGGAGGGAGAATATGAGGAGGATTTTTGGTCTATTGTTGGCCAAAACTTGGGGTATTATATGGTAGATGTGAAAGTTACCCTTCTTACATTTGAAATGTTGAGATTTAGATGCCTCATAACTAGATACCTCAAGTAGAGAGGAGGACCCTACATTGAATGAGGAAATGCAATATGTTCCATTGGGGGAGATGACAAGCCCCTATTTTGGCATATTTTTGCATAATTTCTTCTCTACTTAGAAAACCTTTTTAATTACCTTCTTCCTATGTTCCTCTCATCTATGTGCTCAAAATAACTATTGGTGAAAGTTATTAATTGGTGATGTTTTTTAATCTTGCTTTGAGTAATAGGTAGTAATTAGATTCAATTTGTTTCTTATCATATGTTGGTTCTTACTACAGTTTTCTTGAAATATAAGAGCCTTGTAGTGAAGTTGTGAATGGGGCACAATAAACAAATATTGGCTCCATAACTAGGCTACTAGTTAGTTATAGGAGACCTAATATGCATCTATATCTAGGCCACTAGTTAGTTGCAAGAGATCTACAACACATACATTGCGAGATTACTTGTTTATTTCATTCTAGGAGATCTAAAACAGACTCATAGCTAGATTTGAAGAAAATTTGAGAGTGACTTACTATCAGAAATTGTGAATCAATGATGACATGACTTCAACCATTCCAAATTTATCTTTACGATAAAGGACGTCATGATGCAAGAGAAAATCTTGTTGATCTAGTTGACGGAATATAAATAGGGACAACCTAATACTCAAAATTCATAAAGTCGTATTGTTTTATGCTAATTAGTGTGGAGATGAATATGCTTAAATCAAAATATCAATGAATAAGTATATTATAACTACATGTGTGATAACTAGTTGTCAAAGGTTATTTTGTTTAGAGGTTCCTATATATAGAGTGCATAGTAACTTAAGAATGTAATAAATAAAAAGGAAAAATGATTTGTATTTGAGTATTATACAGTTTAAGTTTAGATAATATTAAGACTTTTGTGGTTTGTTGTAAGATGTGTTGTTGATGTGTGTGATGATTAACTAGATAGCATTGTGTTTTTTCTTCCTATACTTCGTCCAAAGAGTTTGGGTCCCTTCCCAATATATATAATGATGTACTTTAGTAGGTTTAGTTAAAGTCTTGGAAGATTAATAGTTCATTGTTATAGGTTATAGACTTTATTGGTTATATTTTTTTTGCTCAGATAAAATTAGTATTAGAATTGTCGGAATGTTAATTACATCATTAATATCCTATAAGAAATTTCATTAAGAAAATATAACATTATTTACATCCACTCTTAGTCAAAGTTACAATTCCTACATTTTTTTTTATAATTTATCATATTCTATATGTTAAGTATTGAATCCTTGAAATACACTTAATGTAATTATGAATTAAGTAGCATATGTCCCTTTTGGAAAGGTGTTGAAGATGTTGGATGATGCCAAAATTCTAAGGGGATCTCCTTGATGTGAAGTCCCAATTAGACCTCACATTATTTGGTATAGTTCCATCCAGCCATATGGTCTAGCCACCGTTAAAAGGTTTAACGATATGCATTAGTTACAATCCAACACGAGAGAACAAAAAACCACTTTGCGGCAGCAAGAATGTGAGATTTATGAGACATCTACTATAAGGTGTATGAGGTAGACTTTCATGGTTGGTGAGGGAAACGAGCCACTAGTTAGAAAATTAATAGTACTATCCTAAAGGGGGAACTAGGAAGATAGTGAAAGTCTTATTGAATACTTGTGGATTAGCCCACATAATATAAAACAGTCATTAAATCATGACAACACTCATTCAATAATAGGCATAGCTAAGCAAGAAAATAGTTCGTTAACTTAGTATACAATTAATACAACATATATGATAAACATAACCAGAATAGTCCAACTATATCTATGACACATGTATGAAGAAGTGTTGACTCATTGAACTTCTGATTAAAGTGAAAGACCCCAAGTACCTTGTTACATAGATGAAACATTATATCCAATAGTGGAACATGAAGGCCTAACTTTCTTCTCCAAAGAGTGATCTATCCCTTATGTCTTACTAGAGAAGCCAAGGAAAAACCTCTAGAATGTAAGCCTTCCAAAAGCCCTTTGCTTGAGTTATGAGGAGCTATTTATAACAAGTAACAATGGCCTTTGATTTTCATCATAACTCTTTGACTATATGATTGTTCATATTCTATTCATGGCTCATTACATTCAAATGTGTGGTTATTCACATTCCACAGGTTTCCCCTGGACTTCATTACATATCATATATTACATAAGAAAAAATACAAATGAGACAACCAATATATAAGGAAAAATTGATAATGGGACAGAGACTCATCAAATGGATAAGTCATTTTCTTCTACACGGCGCTGAATTGTAATGAAAGTGTGTCAAGATCTGAAATCAATGGATATGTCTTTGACCTGAACAAGCAAGTCCCCAATGTGGTGCATCTTAACTTAATTCCTTTTTAATTATGTTCATGGAGTTTAACTGTACATTATTCCACAACTATGAGAGCTTCGTATGAGCTTTGACTAGTGCAATGGCGTATTGCGGAGTAATGGCTTTGTTACCTCCAAGCCTTCCCACTCTATTTCGTACTTGATTTGTTCAATGTATTGTTGGATCTCCATGAAGATTCTCCCCCTGTCTATAGTTTCTTCAAGTGTACCAATCAAAGGAATCCCATGTTTGTGTGTTATAGACTCAATTGCATTGTGCAATCGATTATATGCAACAATAGTACTAGTCGATTTTTCTCTAGGGTACATGTAGATTTGGTGGTGGAGTCTCAACTGAGCTATATCCATCTCTATGAAAATCCAAAATTTATTCTCCAAATTTTGTGGGGCATATGCATACTTTGTAATCCACTATAGAAGATGATTTACTGCTCTTTTGCTACCTTTAGGAGTTTCACCACTTCCTGTGCCTTCTTTTGTATGCCAACAAGAGGAGACACCACTTTTTGTAGAAGAATCATATCATCATATAATCACACCATGGTGTCCTCCATTGGACCCAATTCCTCGTGCATGGATGACTCCCACTCAGTGGTGATCAATATTTGTGATGATAATCATTGATTCTCTACTCCAAGTTGTTTCACCTATTGCTTGAACGTAACAAGTTCTCTTTTTAGCCTGACATTCTCATTCAACAAGTACTGAGAATTATCCTGCGACATAGTAGCAAATGTAAAATTTTTTGCCATAATAGCTTTCAGATTGCTTCTAGGGTTGTAGGTTATCGTCTTATCCATGGAAACTATGACAGGATTCTTATGATCATTCGGGAAATATATCTACATCTGTTGCACGATCCTCCTATTCATATAATCAAATGTTAGATTTCATACATCCATGACTCTATTAGTTGGTGGAGGTATGATCCCCATTTTCCCAAATAGAATATGGCCATATGTAAGGGGATGTTCTTCTAGAGATTTTTTTTATCATACATGGGTAGGATGGTATCTACTTCCTCCAAATATTTTTCTTCCATTTCTTGAGTCAACTACTCTTCTTCTAGCTTATGTGCTACATCCTCTTCTTGGATCTTCCTCTATTTTTCTTCGTCTATCTTTCTCATCTCTTCTTCTTCTTATTACTTCTTGAGCAACTCATCTTGCTTCCTCTTCTCCTATTCTTCTTCTACTTTTATCCTCTCCTTATCCGCTTGAGTAGCTCCCGAGTTTAAAGGATCAACTTTCCATTTCTTACTTCTCTCACCACTTGAGGCATACCTAATCCTTTTCTTGGGAGCTACTTTCTTTGCTTGAGATGTTATCTCCTCCTTGTCTTGTACCTACAAGTATTGAGCTAGTGGATCATGGGGTGAACTAGTCTCCATCGCTAGATGTATCTTCATGTTTTCATTGTACCAATTCTTAATCCTCTCATCTTTTTTTGTGGACATCGATGAGTACCCCATATTGTAGCTCGTCCTTTGACAATGTTTCCTCATAATTAGTGTGGGATCATATCCATGAAATTATTTAGTGGTGAAGTGAAGACAATCCATATCCTATATCTATTGTTTCCTTGTGGCTCTTTAACTCATACAATATGAACCTTAATGGAAATATTAGGCCAAGGGGCTTTCTTCCTCCTATGAAGAATTCCTGATGATCCCTTGGTCATTTGATTTTCTAATTCTTACATGATCACCTTGATGGTCACATATAGTGACATAACATGAGGGGATATCTCATCTTTGAATAACCTAATGTATGTACCCTCGGGAGATACAAACCAGTCCATGATATCTCAGAGTGAATCCTTCACCTCATCAATCACACAAGGAGGATTGATCTAAAATATCATTTGAAATATAACTACAAAAAAGTGTTCAGCCTATTTATCATACATGCCTTTGAAGCTTAGTCCTGATAACACTCTATAATGGACATAAACCAGGAACTTCTCCTTAGTGGTCAAGTTCCATTTCGTTCCTGGGAATGCATACTGTGCACAAATTATATCTAAGAGAAATGCATACATGTAAAATTTTGGTGCCTAGTTCACTTGTAAAGATGTTTTTTCTTTCCCCACTTGAGCTACAACTCATACGACAATATATATTCCCAATTAAAATCCCTACCATGGGTCACCACAATTTTTAGCGTGTATATTGAATTCTCTTTGAACACCTCAATGTTATTACATCCATACAACTAAAAATATATGGTTATCAAGTACTAATATACATATCTAATAATCTGTATTAGATAGACTACAAATGGGTGATGGAAAAACTTGGCAAAGTCTCGACACCATGATTTGTTAACATCACTAATGTTGAGATTTTCCCATATCATGTAGACGTTGTCAATTTTCATATTAATCGGGCTTGAGCATCTTATAATATGTTTGCATGTCTTCACCAAAATATGTGGCGAGCTGACCACCACAGTCACTATGTAGCACAAGGTGAGAGTCATCCATATGTGTAATTATCCATTAAATCACCTATGCACATGGCATGACCGGGAATTTTCATGCAATTCTATGCATACTAGATTTCTTGATTTTAATGTATGTATGAAAATATTTTAATAACTCATCAAATGTTTCCTACATTAATGTGCTGTATATCTTGCCCCATGTGACCTTTGCATTCTTATCAATAAAGCATTGTGTGTTTAGAAATATTTTGCATTGTAACTTATAGAGGTTCATTAGTGCTCCCTTATGTAAGTTATTTGGAGGCCACTTTGCTAGGTGGCATGGCTCCAACAGATGATGACGTAGTGACAATACTTGTGGCACGAACACCTGTTTGGGGAAAATCACTTCTATTGACAATATTAGCTTAAAGAAAGCTACTTATGCAACAATACTTGTAAATTATGTACAAAGAGACATCACATGTGATTGGACATGAAAAAATATGAGTGACGACAAGAAATAACATGCATGAGTGAGAAAATAGACATCCAAACTAGGAGGGTGCATTTTCAAAGCATGAAGGGATGGACAAGGTCATTTAGTACTTTGCAGTGTACTCATGTTCCTAAAATAGTTGGAAAAGACATATAAGGCACACTAGTGCACTTAGAAGGGTCAAAGGGGTGAGTTACTAGGTCTTCAATCCTTCACCAGGCACTCATGCCCTGAAATAGAAAGGGAGGGTGAACTATCACACTCAAAAGGGGTCATGGAATGGGTTGACAAGTTCTTGGGCCTTTGAAATGCACTCATGCAATTAAAGGCAACGAGGGCACATTGTCGCACTCTGAATGGTTGAAGGAAGCTTATTCCTATTTTCATGATGCACTCATCCACTTAAGGGAGGGTGCAGTTATTCATGGTAAATAAGTGCACTCTAGAGGAAAATTTAACCATTCAGGGTGTAGTTTTCAAGACTAATCGAGATTCGAGCTCAAGAAGTGTGATCTACCTGTCAGACGCTGAGAAACAAGTTTAAAAAATAAGATTTAACGATAATATGAGGAAAAGAAATGTCCACAAGGGTATATATTTGTTGTCACATTCACAATGTAATATGAAAGGTTGAAGAATATGAATTTTTTTTCATGTGACAACATTTTAGCACTTGCATCATGAAGATTGAACATAGATTCCAGTAAACAAACTGTAAAAGAAGAATAAGAAGAATAAGAAGAATAAGAAGAAGAAACAAGAATGATAGTTAAATCACGAAAGGAGATGGAGATATTAGACATGCAAAACTTTCTTGTAGTATTGTTTGATGATGAGTCTCTTGATTCCTAGCAATGTGGCCTACTCAGATGAAAGTATTATGAAAAATAATTATTAAATAAGTTGATTTAAATATTTTTTCATGAAAAAAATATTCATGCATGAGCACCACTTGTTGTCAAGTGAAAGGATTAGCTAAGAGAGGTTAGGTGGGCTCGTAATTTCTAGGAGTGCACCACATGCAACAAGATTGCTCATGCATGAAACCAGGAAGGGTGCATGTCTTCGACATGAAGGAGTTCATTTAAGCGGGGTGCACTAGCTTAGCATGAAGGAGTACACTTAAGGAGGGCACACTTCTTCAGCCTGAAGTAGTGTGCTCAAGGTTGGTGAATTTATTCACCAGCTTCAAGTGTGTTTTGTCTTTTTTTAGTTTTTTTTCTTGTTTTTGTTTTCTTTTTCGATGTTTTTGAGTATTTTTTGAGTCTGTACATGGCAAGAAGGAAAGTTTCTAAGTCAAGAAAGATCACTAGTTCACCTAACCATGGAATAAATATCTCAAACACTTTTAATGGTTAAGTGACAATGCTTAGGGAAAATTTACTTAGGAGGATGTGACACTAGGAGAAAACACATAACTAATAATTCAAACTCTATGACAAAACTAAGGGGCTTGAAACGACAATTAATGTAGCATCCAAATTTGACATTGGCAAAAAATTTGGAGGGTCGTTGTCACAGTGACAACACTTATCGACACACTGGGAGAACCCCAACTTCTCTGAATTGGCTTCATCATAAGCACGAAGTCTCATTTCTTCACGAAGCATTAATTAAATCAATGGGTTACCTTTAGCTCCCCATTTTTTCTAGGTTAAAGATGTAGCCTCCATAATTCCATTACTCAATGTAACACATCATAATCCAAACCACATCATTATCTTGTCAATGTAAGTAATGGTAACATAGCACGGTGAAATAAAAAATCAGAGTATGAGTTTTACATCTCTCACAATGCCTTACTACAAGAAAACCTGGAAAGTGCCCTAACGAAGTTCCTTTAAGAACACAAACGTTGCTTCACTACCAATGAACCTGGACAATATGTCAGCGAAGTCGCTTGCTTCACCTCCCTCCACATGAAGCCTTTCCCTTCTTTAACACTTTAATTTTCTTTTATTTTCATAGCATTGTGCATGGGCACTTATTATTCTATGGGAAAAAGAGGGACCTCAAATTATTGAGACCATAAGAGGTTGTTCCTTTAGAGATAATGTTTAGACCTCTAATGCTTTTTTCACTAGTTTTTTCCCCTTTATCTTACTCTACACAGAGAGATAAGAAAGAACACATTTTTCTTAAATAAGGATGACTATAGGAAGGAGAATCCTAAAAGGATGCGGGCCTCATGGTCCACTTACAAATTCCTAGTTGAAGGATCATATTTTCTATCGAAGAATCACTAACTTAAAGGAGATAAACAAAATTAACAAAGATGGTAACAGATAAGCCAAGGATTGCATGTTACTACAACTTTCCATTCACAAAATATTAGCCATGTCATCTCAAATATCAAAACAAACTTTCTTCAAAGACAAAGAAAACCAAAAGAATGAAGTCGAAACATGAAATTCCAAAACACACAACACGAATCAGTGCATCTAACTACATGCAACCTATCATAATGTAACCTAAATGGTATAGGATCAAGTCATGTAAAGTGGAATTTTTTATGCAACCATAGAAGCTACTCCTGACCTTTAGATTGAAAGATATGATCGTGTAGAACTAAAGCAGAAAACACTATAGTGAACCAAAGAAAGCATGCAAGAATTTGCACTAAAGAATGAAAATAGGAAGTGCAACTACAATAGTTCATTACACTCAACTTCTCCTTGAAATTGTTGGCTTGATGGGGCCTAACCTAGGTTCAACTTTATTTGCGCCAACCAACAAAACTCTAATTGTTGGCCCTTTCAGCAACAACTTATGTAGTGCATGTTGCAGTCTCACCCGAGGCAATATTGGGGGATGTTAGAACCAAGTTTCTGCACTGAGAGGCCTGTGTGATGGTTTCTTGAAGTTCTTATGGCTTAGATCTTCCTTCACGCAGATCTAATCCTTTTGAAATACAATTATTGCAAATCTATCTAAATGACTTTCATATATTCACAAAGGTACTTAATTGTACTTTTCATGCATAAATATTATAGATCTACTAGTTCCGCGCAGTAAATAGGAATTAATTCATATTAAACACATTACAAAGGGAAGATATATAAACTTAGGTGAAGTAAATAAAGAACACAGATTCATCATTTTCAGCCCAAAATAGTATTTATTAGATATAAACATTTAAATACGGACTTCTTATGCACACTTGGCTGCAGGGGCCCACCAACTCAGCTTGCATACTTACCAACGTCTCTGTGCACTTAACTATAGCAGCCTTCCCTTTCTCCTAAGTATAGGAAACAAAACTTTCCTACCTTAGCAACTTTCCCTTACAATGATTCTTCACTTCAAGTTATCTTCTAAGGCTTGCTATGACTCAACTTTATATAGACTTTTCTTTATAATACCATGGTCCGTAGACCATGGGTGGGTCTCAAAACAACTATATTACCTACCGACATAATGGACTAAAGCCCCTTTGACTCTACTTAGCTTCACACTCCTCTTTCCACAATTTGCGGAGACTTTACCTTCGCTACAAAAAGATATTGTAAAAATGACTCAACACTCAACAAAATTGACCCCAAGGACCACATCCTAATAGGCCCCCAAAAAAAATTGGTTGACTTGCCCTCGAGTCACTCAGATGGTGCCTTGATCTTGTTGCAGAGGTCACTAAACTCATTTTTAAATGTTTCTATGTCAGTAGAACCCTGTACCGCGGTCTACTACACTTCCTCTACTAGATTTTCTGTAGTCGTCCCCCCATCACAAAGCATATCAACCTTTGAGTCTGTTGGAGTATCTTCAACTTTCCCTGAACAAATAGAGTAAGCTGACTTGCTTCCTCTATATATGGCTAGATTTTGGTCTTTAAAATGCCCTCTTTTCTCTGTAGCTCTTCAATTTGTGATTGTAGTTGTTTCCCTTCCTGCAATTGAGTGAGTTGCTGGATTCACGCCAAAGTGCGCAGTCACCCTAATTTCATCAAAATTTCGCTACATTTCCTAGACATATGCAGCAAGTTTTTGAAGGTTTGGGTCCTCGTATAGAGTCGTCCATTGTTCCATGGCTTGTTCGAAGACTAGTGTGCAACCTGTGACTACTACATCCAAAGTGGCCATCCTCTCCCTAATGGCTGCTCTGTGCTGTTCTCGGATTTCTAGTGGAGTACTTGGCTGCAATTTCAATTCCATCTCTGAGATCTTCATTTGAAGTTCTAGTGTTACCTAGCCAAAGTCCTCCTTTGATTCCCTTACTGTGACAACCAACTTCCAAATCCTCGCGGCTACTTCTGCATCCTTTGGAATGTGAAGTTCTAGCAGTGTCTTGCATGCTTTCGTAATTGTTGCCTGCAAGTTCTAGCTTTGTGCGGCCAGTTCTTCCTTTTCTTTTAGTGGCTAGGAATTTTTTGTGAAAGTATTCTCATTTTTCATTTTGAACTCACTGATGACTAATAGTGTGTGCTGCTCCACAATCATGAGCTCGTTTGATACCCCCTGATGAAGCTAGTGGAGGGTCTGAATAGGCAATGTAGCTAGGTTGAATCCCACATCCTTGATCTTCCTGAGATAGGTGTTTTCTCCATCTGCCTCTGTGTCCAGTGATCCTTCTGGTAATAGAAAAAATCTAAGGTCCAGAGTCTTGTCTATGTCTAGTATCGACGAGTTGAATTGTTGCAGAATCACTTGAATCCTACTCACATGTCCGATGCTTGCCTAAATTTGACCTGTTTGAATCTGCCACTCGCGCATATGCTTTCGCACGCTCCCCAGTGTCTGCATGTACTGTTGCTCAAACTGTGTCCACAACTATGTCGTTGTGTCATGGACCTTGTCTTTGATCTCATCCAAGTCCCCCTTAGTGAGGACCATTGGATTCGCATGTGCATGCTCATCCGATTTCTGCTTCTTTGTGGGCCCCGAAGTCATCTCCTTGGTCCACTTCTATAATTTAAAGGGAATTCTATGCTCCTCTCTATCGCCCCCTTCCTCGTCAAACCCTTCCTTTTTCGTAGTATGTAGAGAAGGAGACTCCTAAACTTCCTATGTGGCATCATTCCTGGTGCTCTTCTTGTTAGCAGTTGCCTTAGTAGTAGCTTCTTTCTTCTCCTATGTGGCTTTTTCTTGGGCTGCTTTCTTCTCAGCCTCTTTCTTTTTCTATGTTGCTTTCTCTCGAGCAGTAGCCTATGAAACTTCCTTTTTCTTCTGTGTTGTTGTGGCCTATGTCAAGGAATGTTCCCCAACCGTGATTGTGCACTGATATATGATGGTTGCCTCCACTCTAATGGCCATTTTCCTACAACCTGAACTACATATGCATCCATTACTAGGTATGGTAACTTGTAACATATTTTCTTAGTGTCTCACCTCACGTGGATGGACGCTTTATGAAAATCTGCTTTAAACTCCATGTAGGCCTCCAATTTTCCAAACAATGTTTGTGATAGCCTTGGCCTCTTGCTGATCATGGTGCGAAGGTCCATCTTGACTAGCACCCAAAACAATTTTGTATTCATGACCCTCTTTGTCCTTTGTGGCCCATAACGAAGTGAACTTCGCAGCCTCCAGAAAATCATCACCCTAAGGAGTTAACTTCTTGTCATCTAGGAGCCTCCATGTGACGAGGGAAATCAATAATAGCAGCTAGGCATAATGGAATGCCTTCTCATCATCCTGTGCTTCGCGATAATTTAACAGGAAATATTTGCAGATGTACTGTGCCCAGTTGTACTGCATCCCCTTTGTGCATTGTGTAGCCAAGGAAACAATTGGTGCCATCACCTCATCCACGCGACACTTTTTCATAATATTACAAGCCAATATCTGGGCACAAAACTACACAGCCATGTTGGTGATGGAACGGATAGAGTATCCATGCGACTTCTTCACTAAACCATACTCATGCTTATTTTGTATGCAATTTATTTCTCTTGACTCTTGCCACCAAACTCCTTGGTAGGATCCAACACTTGGTAGGGAAACATTGTGATACGGTGGATCAACATATCTATGATGGGGATGGACTCTCCTAGCCTCATACACCCATCATATACCAATGTAACAAATTGGCATATACACATGGTGTTGATAGTGGTTCGGCTAAAGTGTGGTACCCACAACATATTCAACAACCCAAAATTTTCAACCCCTGCGATCCACTTCATAGTCTCCAATCTCATGACTACATTATCCTCATAGTGTATTGTTGCCAAGTGTGGGAATTTATCATGATTAGCTAGATCCCAGTCCTCCATTTTGAGTGCAGGAATGCATTCTAACTGCACCCCTTCAAATGGAATTGTCTCTGGTAATAGCAGTGTAGAGACCATAAACTTTCCCGAATCCAGATCCTTGGGTACTTTCGCTTTGCCCATTTGTGGAGGGATATAATCCAAGATCTTAGTGATAGGATTTCCCTCCTCAGCATTCAACTCTTCAACCTCATCATGGATCTCCTCTTCGTCTAGATCTAGGGGTTCATATGGTTATTTTTCTTTTTCCATCTTCCCTTTCTACCGAACATCCCTAGGGTTCTTTCTTGGGGACTACCTCCCTGGTACAACTTGTGGTTTCTTCTACTTCTCCTTAGTAGAGGATGGTTTAGGCCTAGGATACGTAGGTTCCATAGGCACATATGGTGTAGCTTCCATTGCTGACGCAATTTTAGGGGTTGCGGCATCAGAGATAGTGGCTTCAGAGATAGCGTCTTCAAAGACAATATATAGAGGCTTGAGAGACAATGGCTTCTACAGGATTAGTTGCAGTCATTTTCTTAACAATGAGCTCGTAGTTCCACTTAGAAGAATTTGCAAACATCAGATATGACATAAGTGGCTCCCAGTATTCTCGGTTCATATGTTTCAAACAACGGATCTTACAAATAATTTTCAAAAGGAAAAGTGTTCTAATATAGACCAACATGCCCGATTTATAGGTAATTTCGAATTCAAATCCGATCATTACCTCCAATTTCTGCTCATAAATGCATATTTGGCGGCAAATTTCCAAACATTTGTGCCATAAATGTAGCCTACCCACTCCTCCTAATGATATTTTCACCATGCAATAAGTTACAATGCATCCAATGGCTATTTTTAGACTCATCTGCATGGCACCATCCTCCATGGCATAGCTCCTCGTGGTGCACTTTTGGCTTCCCTCGCATAGCCCCATTACTTTGTTTTCCCATTCTTTGGGTAGTGTATTTTATACTCCCATACTTCCTTGCAGCTACCTAGAGTATTAAGACTATCGTGCTACCATGTAGTCATTGTGCAGGGGAAAGACCCCCTTGATATAACTTTAGTTGACTCCCATTGACTCTTCCAGGAAATATTTTCCCATTCAGCTTCGTGAGATGAACTATGTCATTATATGTAATTTCCTTGACTACATAGGGCCCTAAACAATGCATTAGAAGCTTCCTAGGGAACTTTGTGGACTTTCTATCATAAATTAACACCAAATCATTCACCTTGAAGGTGCCCAGCTTAATATGTCGATCGTGCCATGCCTTTTCACGCTCCTTTTTCACCTGTTGGTGAAATCCTGCTAAAAGCCTAATTTCTTCTAGCTCCAACAACTGCACGAGGCACTCCTCCATGCTCTCATGGTCCACCATATCAGTCAATGCTCAAATTCGCAAACTCGGCACAAGATACTCCATGGGCATCACAACCTCTATCCCGTAGACTAGTCTAAACAGGGTTTGTCCTGTTAATTTCTTGTATGTCATCCCATATGCCCATAGGACCGCTGATATGCACATATCCCAATCATTTCTCTATGCATTGCACACCTTATTCAATGTGTTCTCCAAGATTTTATTGAATGCTTCAACCATACCATTGGTCTAAGGATGATAGGGCGTACTATTTTGATGGTGAACCTGAAATTCCTCAAGTATCTCAGTAATAGTTTCATTTAGAAAGTGCATACCTCGGGCACTCATCAATGTCTTAGAACACCAAAACCTTGTCAAGACATACTCAAATAGGAACTTCATAGTTGTAGTGGTGATACAGTCCTTCACCAGTTATGCTTCCACCCACCTTCTCAAGTATTCAGTCACAGTAATAATATATCATGTGTCAGTCTTTTTCCATGGAGGTTGTATAAGACCCACAAAGTCAATAGCCCATTTCTCAAACACCTGTAATGAAATCTGATCATTCAAAAGCAATTCATCCATTTGTTAGGGCTTTACCATCCTCTAACATACATCACACACCTTGCAATATGCCTTAGAATCATTATGTAGCATAGGCCACCATAATCCTACACACAAATCTTCTGCATTGTCATTCTACCTGCATAGTGTCTTCCCACCACTCCTCCATGTGCTTCGGTGAGGATACTAAATTGTTCAAACTCTAGAATGTAACGACACAGTATTTCATTAGTATTCATCATGTATAAGTGTCCCGCAATCATAGAAAATTCAGTTGTGCAGACTACCAATTCCTTATTCTTCTAAGTAGAATATCCTTCCGAGGCTATTGCAATAGTTAGAAACTAAATTATATCAGGAAAGTGATCATCTACAACCCATACATCAAATACTTGTGCATTCGGAAACCCTTCTTCCAAACTAGTTGGTTCTTTTCCTGTCTCAATCAGGGATAAATGATCTGGTCTCACAATCAACCATCTAGGTTTCACAATCACCTCAAAGTCATACTCCTAAAACAAAAACAATCATCTACAGATCTTCCCCCCAAACATAGGCTTGTTTACCAGGTACTTGAGAGTGGAGTGATCTATATACATTGCTAATTGTGTGCCCAAAAAAATAATGTTGAAACCTCTATAGCACATACACCATCGCCAATCCTTTGTGCTCTGTAGTTGAATAATTATTCTCAGCCTTTGATAGTTTCTAGATCGCGAAGGCTATAGGGTGATCTATCTCGCCTTCACCTGTCTTGGTTAATACTTCACCCAGTGCAATACAAAAGGCATCCACATGCACATGGAATTCTTTCTTTTAGTCAGGAAACACCAAAATAAGCATAATCACCATATTTTCCTTTAACACATTTAGATTGTGCTGACACTCTTTGTTCTAGTAGAAGGTCATGTCCTTTTTTAGTAATTTTTCCATCGACACGGTTATTTGTGCATAAGATTTGATGAAATTTCTATAGTAACTAGTGTGCCCCAATGTTGTGTGAAACTTCTTTACATTCTTTGGAGATTCTAGATTTAAAATCACTGTTATCTTCATAGGATCTACCTTTAATTGTTACTTGCAGACCACATGACCTAACAGTATCCCATAAGGCATGCAAAAGATACACTTCTTAAAATTTTGAGCAATTTGGTATCTACGACAAGTATCCAACATGAGGCACAGACTTGCAACATGGTGTTTTACCAACCCAAACATAGTCCAGTCATCAAAATACGCTTCTAATAATTTATGGATGAATTCTTTGAACACTGCAATTAAAACTCTTGAAAATACCGTAGGTGCATTATTTAGCCTGAATGTCATCACTGTGTATTAGAAACATCCCCATTCTGCTGTGAAGGTCATCTTGTTGCGATCTTCCGACGCAATCTTAATTTGATGATACACTGAGAACCCATCAGTGAACGAATAAGCTTCATGCCCTCCAACATTTTCCAAATCTTCATCCTTTAAATAGTGTTGAAAATGGTTCATGAATGCATGCATCATTGAGCTTCCTCAGGTCTATGCATATTCTAATTTCACCCTGTTTCTTATTCTCTTGAACTGCCATAGGGCTCACCCAATCAGATTCTTCTATTGGCTCAATAAATCTTGCTTCTAACATTTTTTCTAGCTATTTGCACACCTTTTTCTTATACTTGGGATTCAGCTAGTAAGTCTTTGTTTCACGGGCTCCATATCATAGTTTAAAGTGATCTTCATCAATCCTAGATCCCCTACTATTCCCCTAAGGTCTAATAACTTGGTACAAAACAAGTCTTGGTATTCACACAGCAGCTCTGCCACTTTATCAATTGTATCTTCATCCCAATAATATCCTATCTTTACAAACCTAGGCTGTATGTTAGATCCAATGTTTACTTGCTTGGTCTTCAAAGGTTTTGATAAATTAGGGTTCTCTTCTTTATGTACTTCAACCTCGCATAATCCTTCAGTCTCTCGAATTTTTATTTTTTGCAGATCATCTTCTTCTTCTTCTGTAGTCACATTGTAGCATTCCAGCACATGGCGCAACTATGTACTCTAGTCCAGTTGAACGCATTCTATTGGCTCTTTAGGCATTCTAAAGATGGCAGTCTTAATTTCTTTGGAGCACTTCATCAATGCATTTGAATCCATCCTTAAAGTTGAAAGTTAATAAGGAGCTCTCCCTTAAGATGTCCCATTCATCCATCCCATTGCTGAGCTTTGTTTCCAAATACTAGTTCATTGGGATAGCATCGAGTGTATGATAGAATATATGTACCCATTATGGTTGCTACTCTTCTCCCCAATATTTAGTCCACAGCACCAAGTGCTTCTGCGGATCATCCCTTCTGCTATATTTCTCAGTCATCTGGGTATTAGCATATCCAAACCTCAACTTCATCATTTGGTTGTATTCCTTCTAGTCATTGAAGCTTTCCTTATGCATACCCCACCAACGGGCAGGTGTACCGCCCAGTACCAATTGAAATGCCTGGAATCAATGTTCCTTGGGCACCTTCCTTTCAAACTCATCCAAAAAGAGATTAACATCATTTAGGCCATCATAATGTAAGATATTTCTTACCTCCACCAATACGCACTGCAGTGACTTGGCCATCATATTGCAATGCAGTGTAGAGACTTCATGCAACTAATTCTGCCAATGTTCGATCTCTTCATCTGACTCTAAGGTACATGAGCTCTCTCTATCCCATGTGATCCTCCCATCTACAGTGGGATTGATCCAATATTCATCGCGCGTAGCTATCTTCTATATCTGATCTAGATCGTCATCCTACTCATAGTCGCGGACCAGTTCAGTGTAGTGCACTCCTTGATGGCATTATGACACAGGTTTGGCACTATGACAAAGGTGTTGTCCTTGATGACAACTCACTTAGATGGAAAATCATAGTTTAGGCTCTAATAATGAAGGAAAAAGAGATATACATAGGTTCCTCTTAACCAAGCAACGTATACACACGGGATCGCCTATCAAAAGGTGCGTATACGTATGCACGCACTTTCATGCAAGGAATATTTTGTAGATATGGTAAACTTGTTTTTGTTCCATGGTTTTTGGTCCTTGGTATTTGAACCTATGGTTTTGTACCATGGTATCTCGTCTGAAGTGTTGAACACAGGTATTCGGAGCCAGGTACTGGTTCTAAGTGGTTTTGGACCATGGTATTGAGCAAGGCCTAAGAATATAAAAGGGGAAGGAGATTATTAGGCAAAGGCACTCAAGGATTGAATATCTTATGAAGAGCAAGATCTAGAATACTGGTCATTGGGTTATGCTGCATAGTTGGATCTGAACTAAGGAGTAACCTGAGCACTAGAAGAAGGATAAGTTCTATTGATGGGTCAAGATCTTAAGGTTTCAATACAAGTAGCTTTGTGTGATTTTGATCTGTTATATTTGGCACATGACTTGATCTATAAATCTGATAATTTGGGTATAATTGATGTCTGAATAATTGAAAAGGCTAAATTATGTTTTATAGATCTGTACATAGATTCAGCATAGCAAAGGCACATATACACGCTGGTTCGGTAATTCAAAATAGTGTATACGTAGGTTTTCCTGAATACAGAAGCATATGCACGCAGGTTCTTCATCTTGAAGTAGCGTACGTCTCATAAAATATGTTTTAGCCACTTCTGTTTATTGTTGCAGTATTTCGGGTTCAGGATTGGTGTCTGGTTACTGTTACTATATTTTGGTTACAACATTCAGTGAAGTGATTGATTGATTCAGTTTTCGTTGGTGCAAAGGGAATTGGTTGATGCAGATACATTTGATGTTATTTATCAATGTAGTCTAAAAATTTATGAGACGTGGTCCCTGGAAGAAAAGAGAAGGTTGTATCATTCTGTAGATCAGCAACTACGTACTAGTACATCATCTAGTACAAGAGATAAGGGGGTTGTAGCTCCTTTCCAGGAGAAGTTGGAAAATGAGAGAAGATTGTAGCCTTTTGCAAGTAGAAGCCTAGGTACTAGTATAATACTACACTAGTACAGAAATATTGTAAAAACAAGTTTCTTTTTAACAAGAAGATAGAGACGCATTGTAGCAGTTGGTTTTCACCCACATTGGGTTTCCACCTTATATCTTGTGTTCATGTGTGTGATGATCCGTTCTGTTTTAATGCACCTGTTTACTGTTCTTATGGTTAATGAATTTTTGATGCACTAATTAAAGATCAACATTTAATGGATTAACTGAATCATAAGTTTACTGGATATACGCTAGTTGCTTTAAACACAGTTGCATGTATATGTGGGTTCACATAGTTGAAGTAGCGTATATATATATGAGTATGGAAATGAAAAAGTGTTTGATTTGATAATACTGATTCCCCC
Source organism: Pinus taeda (assembly GCA_000404065.3). NCBI lineage: Eukaryota > Viridiplantae > Streptophyta > Pinopsida > Pinales > Pinaceae > Pinus > Pinus taeda. The sequence goes on along the minus strand of APFE030920299.1, from coordinate 4,748 downwards.
CCCCCTCTCAGTATTATTTTCAACACTCCTCTAGTAGTGTCCAGTGGCACAATAACCATGAGATCCTTCTTCTCAAATGACATCCTTCGCTTCCTGATATTTATCACCACATCCATGTTGAAGGCCTAACGAATTCTAGTAGCACAAGGTAAGGATTGTTTTCATCCACTCTTTCAATTACCTCAAAGTCATCCAATGCACTCGCTCCTTCAATGTCCATTGTTACCCCATACAGGCATCCCATAGGAATGATCGTCTACTGATTTTTCCATACAAAGTTGTATAGGATACCATTGTAGTGGAGTCTCACCATCCCTTCCCATGTCTTCTTTGGTAGTACATTTGTGTCAGAACAAAAATCCAAGATGACTTGTTCCATTTCATACTCCCCAATCTGTGTGGTTAGCCTAATCTCACACTCGGTCCGTTTCTTGTGTTTACCCAGTTTCCTTACAGTCCATTGTTCTAAAGGAATCTTATTTTTCTCATACAATTGTCAATCAGCTCCTCGCGCCCTTCTACCACCTTATAAACCCTCAATAACTTCATACAAGTTTTGAGAAAAGTGGCTAACAACGAAGGATCCACATCTTACACTTCATTGTTTCCAATTGATTTTTCCTGACTCCTCGACATAGAAGCCTCAATAAATTTCTTCTTAGCTTCCATGAAAGTTTCTTTAGCACATTTAAGGTTAAACCTAACTTCCTTTTCAGCAGCCTTGCTCACCCATCCCTTGGTTTCTGACTGCTTCCTGTTATATTCTCCTACGGCCCTACCACTACATGTTGTGATATTGATGTTATGATCCTCTTCGCAAGGATCTACCCTCATCATATGGATATTTTGTGTAGGTTGTTGTATAAGAATCTTCTTTTCTTGCATCTTTGTTATAAGTGCCAGGCAATATTCTATCACATGATCGAACTGTCTGCAATATTGACAAGATGGATGCGTTGGGTTCATGACTCGAGAAGCACAAAATCAAAGGAGCATGACTAGGATCATGAAGAGGACCTACAATAACTTTTCTGCTCTTGAAAATGAAATAGAATGCTCTATTTGTAACAACTTCGGTCATGAAGATTTTGAATGCAGGAGTAAGTTTTGGCAGACATTTCAGAAGGAGCAACCTTCATTGGTTCCCAAAACATGGAGAAAGAAAGAACCGCAACCAGAAAGATGTGGTATAGCCTTATATGCGGAAAGATAGGAAAATCAATGGTACATCGATAGTGGATGTTCGAACCATATGATAGGTGATATAGAAAAAATTTAGTCATATAGTGCCTTAGAAAAGGAGAGGAAGGTCTCATTTGGAAATGACACCTCTGCACTCATAAAAGGTAAAGGTTTTTTTCTTTTGAAAGAGAAGGTCAATGTTGGAAATGTAATGTATGTTGATGGCTTAAAGCATAATCTATTGATTGTTAGTCAAATGTGTGATCAAGGAAATGGGGTAATATTTCGATCAAATGGATGTATTGTTCGTGAGCTTGATATAGGAGAAATAGTGAGCAAAGGCATAAGAACTCCAAATAATTTACATACTCAAGGGAGGACAACAACAATGCTATCTAAGCAAAAATGATGAACATTGCCTGTGGCATAGAATATTGGGGCATCTACGCTTCTCTCAAATAAGGAAAGCATGCAAATATCAGGTGGTTCGTGATCTCCCTGACATCAGAATTCTAGACAATACAATATGCAAATCATGTCAGTTTGGTAAGCAAACCAGAACTCATTTCCCTGAGAAGGAAGGATCAACTAGTAAGCCACTTGAACTTGTCCATACTAATTTATGTGTTCCATCAAGGAAAAAGTTACCTCGAGGAGAAGAATACTTTATATTGTTCATTGATGACTTTTCCAGAATGTGTTGGATAGGACTTCTGAAGCATAAAGATGAAGCTTTCGAAAAGTTGAAAGAATTCAAAGCCTTCTGGGGTGAAGTTACATTTGCTGCCGTTACTATTCTCAACAAAACAAACATCCAGGTAAATAGCACTCAAACTTCTGATGAACTTTGGTATGGTAAAACTACTACAGTAAAATACTTCAAAGTTTTTGGAAGTAAATGTTACATGAAAAGGACTGATGAAAATCTTGGTAAGTTTGAACCTAGAGTAGATGAAGGTATTATCCTTAGTTATTGTTCCTGATGTAAAGGATATAAGTGTTACAATAAAAGACTTGGAAAAATTGTTGAAAGTATTGATCTGGTGGTTGATGAATTAGGCAACAATCCAAAGAAGATAAAAACCGAATATTTTGAAGATGAAGAGGACTATCCTTCAACTTCAAATCAGACTAATGATGAAGAAGAAACCTATGAGGCACCAGAAGAACAGAAAAGAGTAGAAGAAAATATTCCATCTAGGTGTGTACAGAAGAATCATCCAGAGACTCAAATTTTGGGACAGAAAGAGGCAGGTGTTCAAACAAGAAGAACGATAACAGAAGCTTCAAGTTATCTAGCATTGCTCTCCTCCATCAAACCATAAAATGTAAGTGAAGCATGCAAAGATGAATGGTGGGTCAAGGCCATGAATGAAGATCTTGAGTAGATTGAAAGGAATAACACTTGGAAATTGATTCCTAGACCTAATGATAAGAATGTCATAGGGACCAAATGGATATTCAAAAACAAGCTAAATGAAAATGGAGATGTTATTACAAACAAGGCCAGACTTGTTTGTAAAGGGTGTGCTCAACAAAAAGGTATAGACTTTGAAGAAACTTTTGCACCAGTTGCTAGACTTGAAGCCATAAGAATGTGCCTTGCTCTTTCTAGCTTTCAGAAGTTCAAAGTATATCAAATGGATGTGAAATCTGCCTTTCTAAATGGGGACTTAGAAGAAGAAGTGTATATTGAGCAACTAGATGGATTCATCCTTGGAAATGATCCAAAACTTGTATGCAGACTCAAAAAGGCTCTCTATGGTCTTAAACAGGCTCCAAGAGCTTCATATTATCATCTGGACAAATACCTCCATCAACAAGGTTTTTCAAAACGATCAGCAGATAGCAATCTATATATGAAAATTGACAATGATAAATTGCTAATACTTGTTGTGTATGTTGATGATATCATATTTGATAGAAATGAAGAAGCCATGAGTCAAAACTTTGCCTTGGTGATGCAGAAAGAATTTGAAATGTCCCTGCTTGGTGAGCTGACATATTTTCTTGGTTTACAAGTCGAACAAAACAAAGACGGTATCTTTCTATCACAAACCAAGTACCTCAAGTAGATCTTGAAGAAATATGGCATGGAAGATTCGAAACCAGTATGTGCCCCTATGGTAATAGGATGCAGCCTTAGTGCAAATGATGATTCAGCAGTAGTACATCAACCAACCTATAGATCCATGATTGGTAGTCTACTCTATTTGACAGGTACCTGACTAGACATCATGCTGTTGGAAATAATACTGAGAGGGGGGGGTGAATCAGTATTATCACATCAATAAAACTTTTTCATTTCCATAATTAGATTCATATATGCTACTTCCACAACTTCTTATGATTAAGTTAATTTATCTTCAATGAGTGCATTAGAACCTTATCAACCATATTATCAGTTAACAGATGCAGTAACATAGAATAGATCATCACACATAAGGCACACACATGAACACCATGATATAAGGTGGAAACCCAATGCGGGAGAAAACCACCTGCTGCAAGTCATCTCAATCTTCTTCTTAATAAGAAAATCCTTTACAATATTTTGTACTGGTGCAGTCTTATACCAGTACGGGAGCTACAACCCCCTTTGCTCTTGTACTAGCCGATCCATTTACTAGTACGCAGGCTGCTACCTGCTACAATGCTCCAAAATTCCCCTTTTCTTTTGTACTAGCTTAAGTACTAGTACGTAGGTACCACAATCTTCTCTCCTCTAGGTACCACGTTTCATCAATTTTCATACTGGATACACTGAAGCAAAACACATACTGAAAGGCCACGTTTCATCCAATTTTTATATTGGACCCAATAATAACATTGATGCACATAAACAATCTTCTGAATTACCCAAGCACTAGATCAATACATATACAAGTGAGTCATCAACCAGATCTTGTCCGTCAGATTACATAAAGATGAGTCATTAAGAACCTGATCCATTCATCCATCAATATATAAACATTTAATCAATCACTGCTGATATCAGAACTTAATACCAAAAATCAGACATCACTTCAAAACCCAGAACACAGCAATGATAAACATGGATAGCTAAGTAGATTTCATGAGAAGTATGCAGCTTCACCCATATAACAGCTGCGTATAAGTACACACTGTTTCCAAATTCTTCCCTGCGTATGTGCGCACTCTGCCTCACAAACTTCCTGCGTACGTGCACTCTGTGTCCAACGAACTGCCTGCACCCCTCCGCATCTGCAACGCTTCTGGGACTGCGTATCTGCGCAACTGCAGCACTTCTGTGCCTGCGTATCTCCGCACTTTTCTTTCATTGTACTTGCGTACCTGCAGATATAGATAATTTCAAGACTTCAAGAATAACCCAAACTCTCAGATCTATAGATCTGAACATGCACCGAGGAGATATCAACCCATTAGTAGTTCCAACTTGTAGTTCTCATGTTTCTCCTTGATTTAGATCTAGCTATCTCTCATAACCCATCACTAGAATTTCATATCTAGCTTCTTAAGATATTCAACCCAAAAGCATACCCAAGCCAAATGATCTCCTTTGCTTTATATAGGCAAGCTCTTCC